>PVJO010009567.1:0-68786 GCA_004026905.1 Hystrix cristata
CCAAAAGCCAGAGATTCAGTTTGCAATTGGGATGCTTTCCTTTCCTCGCAAACTGGTGTGTCATGTGGAGAAAATCACAGCGTCCGGTATGGGCAAGAAAGCACAGAGGTGTAAAAGCCTCGGGGCGCAGCCAGAGCTTGGTTCAAATCCCCACCGCACGGCTGGCGCTGTGTTCCCCGAGCCAGGGGCTTGCCCCTTCTGAGCCCTGTCCTCGCACAAAAGACACGGCTCCCAGAGTTTCTTTATAAGGTTTAAAGGGGTTCTAAGATTTGTAAGGTTAGAAGACACACAGTGTCTGAGGAGGGCTGCACGCGTGCGCACGGTGAGCAGGAAACATCTCTTCCCCACACTCTAACCTCCTCAGAGGGATGGTTCCCTTCTCAGTGGCTGTAAAGCGCCATAGCCAGGCAAGGCAGGAGCAGATCTGAGTTGGAATCAGGGACCTGGGCTCCGTCTCTGCCACTTGCTCAGGGACCCGGGGCAAGTCCCGCCCATTTCTTCTGCAAATGCAGGAACAGTCCAGTGGGGTGACCAGTCCAGAGCCTTCCACCCGCCAGGACTGTCCTATGATAAGACCTCTTGGCTTTGGTACCATTTCTCAGAGGAGAACACTGAGGCCCAGGGAGGGAAAGTCAGTCACATGAGGCGAGGAAAAGCTGGGAAGCGCTGGGATTCCCACAGGTTGGGTCTGGCTATGGTACCCATCCTCTTTCTACCCGCCTCCTTTTGATCTTTCAATAAGCACAATAACAAACGATAGCTACCATTTATTTAACACTTCCCCTGGGCTGCACATGCTTTAAAGACTTTGCACTCTTCATATCTGTTAATTTTCACAATAAGTCTTTACGCTCAGCTACTTCGTGATAGAGTCAGAATTTGAACACAGGACCTCTGAATCCTTTTCGCCCTTTCTCTTAATGACTCACATAGCTGTGCTGAGGGAACAAATAGGGGCCTTTCCCACCGTCGCTGCCCCCAGGGAAGAGGAGAAAGCACCCAGAGAGGAAACAGCCAGTCTCACCTCTGCCGGGACACTTTTCTTATTCACCAGCCCTCTCTCCCGCGCCCCAGTCACTCCAGCCCGTCACGATGGCCAGAAGCCTACACCATAAATAAGTTGCACAAATTTCACAGATGCCCTGGGAAACTCAAGCCGGGAAATGGCTCAGCATATGTCTAAATGGTTAATTGACTTAATTGCTGTGCGTTGGGCGATTAGCTCACTTGATCCACCCCAGTGGCCACAAAACGTCCTTAATGGTGTTCGGTTTATTTGTATGTTAAGCTCCAGTTACTATTACGGGGAACTTTTCAATTGCTGATTACCTCATAAATATATAATTGGAGTCGTGGGGGAATAGGGACTGGGAACCTCTTATCAAAGGCTTTCCAAGCAATGATGAAAGGTGCTATTTATTCACCCACTCAGGAACTGTTTCTTGAGCACCTACTATGTGCCAGATCCTCTGTGAGGAGGCCCTGGAAGTGGAGTAGAAAATAAATCAGGCAGAATCCCTGCCTTTGTGGAATGTGCGTTCCAGCAGGGGTAGACAGGCTGTAAATAAGAAAATACAAATGCACGTGAAACCACTTAAAATAAGAACTATGGTGAAAATAAAGCAGAGCGGGAGGAAGGAATGAGCTGGAAAGAGTTTGCTTGGGCTAGGGGGGTTCTGGGAAGTTTGTCTAGGGATTGGCGTTGGGGCAAGACGCACATGCAAAGTAGGAATCAACCCTGCAAGATGGGGGGGGGGTGCTGGAGGCAGGAGCCAGCGAAGTTCGATTAGGATCCTGAAGTAGGGACAGAACTGGGAGCGGGCCAGCCTGCCCAGAGTGGAGCATGCCAAGTGTGCCCGGCACAGGATGAGAGTACAGGTGGGGCGTGCACTGCAAGCCACACGGAATCACAGCAAGAGATTCCCACTGTCTCCCTGCCTCCCGAGCGCAATGGAAGGGCGCCCCATGGTTTGTGTCTCTGAGGAGCCCCCTGGCTGTGGGTGGGGTACAGGTCAACGGGGTGGTGTAGGGAGGCCAGACTTCCGAGCCTAGCGGAGGCAACGCCACTTTGTGGCAGGGCACCATTGAGCCGCCCTGGGCCCTCACCAGGTGCTGAGGCGGAGCACAGGCTGTGGCAGAGCAGAGCCATCCATCGCGCGTTTGCTGAGGCCAGCGGAATTCCCGATGAGGATGAGAACGGAGTGCACATAAACACATCATTCTTCCTGGGGATTCAGGTTCTTGCTTTTGCTTTGGCTGTGTAACTTAGAGCCCCATAAAAACAGGAGCTTGGTAAGCAGGAGGTGGCAAATCTGCCAGCGCAGCTTCCCAGAAGCCGCCCAACTACTCTGTAAGTAAGTGATTATAAACCCATTTGCAGCTAGGCTGGACTTGTCCAAGGCATACTTTGGTCTGCTGGTAACTTCCTGATTCAGAAGGAGATATTTATCCTACGTTTCCCCAGGGAATCCACAGAACAGGTGGGGTGGCGGCACGAGCAACCATGAGGCGCCATCTCTCACCATCAAGGTGAAAGGGGATGATTTGAACCAGGTTGCTGCAGAGTAGATGGAGAACTATGGGCATTCCTGGGAGTCCTTGGGAAGGAGGCGAGCCTTCGTTTGATGCTCACAAAGCCTCCTCGGTTTTAGTTTAAACCATCGGAATGATGGTAGAGCCCTTTAGAAAGATGATGACCACCTGGAGATGAACAGCCAGGTAGGTAGATCCGAGGCTTGGAAAAGACAATTCCGGGCCAGCCAGTTTGGAAGGGAGGATACCAGAGTGTGGAAGACTGGTGGAAAGGCATTAGCCGAAACTCAGACGAGACACGAGAGTGGCCAGCTCTGGGACCAGGGCCATGCAGTGGTGGGCTGTGCCTTTGTGGCTGTTTAACAGAACTTGGAATGAAGCGGCAAATCGACTTTGGTCGAATCTGTGTAATACAAGTCCTGAAAATAGATGCCTTAATTCTGTCATATCCCAAATTATTACCCTTAGCCCCATTTTAATCCTTCTGAAGTTGGGTGGAGGCGGGGAGGATGGCTCAAAATTAGAATGATATCAAGCAGAAAATAATCTTCGGTCTGGGTTGCACTGATAAAAAAATAGGCAAAATTCATAATTACCATATAAAACTGTTTATGTTTGTGATTATATGTTACTGCCACCTCCAGGTCTTGGCAGTAAATGACTTAATTGCTTGAGCCTCGAGCTGGGGCGTGGGGAGGAGGGTTGTGCGGGATGGCCCCTCCCGTCTCCACTTCTTACCCCCAGGTGGCTTTGGGGTGTCACCCCGGCTTCTGGATAAGCTTCTAAGGAGCATGGTAACTCTTGCCTTTGTTCCAGCTAAGGTGGCAAAGCCAGAGGTGGGGCTGCCCCCAGAAATCTTGGTGTCAAAGGGGATTCGTGAGGTTTGGGCTGTAAAGGAGAGAGAGAAGATACTGGCTTCCAGGCAAAGGACGTCAGGGAACGGGCTTGGCTGAGATCTGTGCCTGTGCACCGCGGTGCGTTACGCTGCCTGGGCGTCCCGTGAGCCTCCGGAGGACCAAAGCGCGCCAGCTCACTTCCCAAGCTCTGCCGGTGCCTGTCTGAGTCCAGGTTCCCCAGAAGTAACTGAGAGACACAATGGGAAGGGCACCAACGCGTGTCACGTTATTGATGCCGTTGCCACCGTGGGCCACTGAGGAACTCCTGGGAGAATGGGGAACTGAGTGGGAGTGGGAGCTGGGTATTTGTTTATACACCAGGCCCCTGTAGTAGGTAGAGGCTCGTTAACACTCAGCACTTTCATTCCACCAGGTCCGGTGGACAGAGAAAGCCCCAGGGCCCAAGAAGCCCTTGGAAAGAGAGACAGACACGATCACACCTGGGAGTTGGGCTACAATGCCCTGGAAAGAAGACTCCAAGGAGCACCGGACAGAGAACCCATACAGCCCAATGGGTCATGGAAAATTAAATGAGTGGGCGGATAAGGTCTGGGAGTGTGGGACCCTCAAGGCTCTAGCTCCCAGCCAAGTGGCCTTTTCAGTTCTCACTCTAGAAGTCCCTACCTGTAGGCCCTTGGAGAGGTCACTGAGCCTCTTGGCAGCTCAGTTTCCCATTGGCAGCGTGGCAGTAACTGTTGTTTATTTAACGAAGAACATCCACTGAGAGATGCTGTTTCAATCGTTCATCGCGTGAGCCATCAGCAAGCATCGACAGCACGCCCGCTTCAGAGCCGGGCACTGTAGGAAGCAAGATGCAGCACCTCCCATGGGACAGGACCACCCAGGGGGCCTCGGTCCCCTTCTTTCCTGCTCCCCCAGGGGAGGGGACGCATGAAGAGCTGCGCCGGTGATCCTGCAGACTGCAGCCTGAAACGGACACCATTTTAGGGCAGTCTCTCAGGAAACCTCTCATCCATCCAAACCCGGGTGCCACAGTGAGCTCTCTAAGGGGCAGCCTTCATTCATTCCTTCACTCGTTCATTCATTCATTCATTCATTCCACGTGTATTGACGGAGGGCACATCATCAGATAGTGTACACCACTTCATGCCGATCCATGCACCAGCCGATGGGCGTTTGGATCATTTTCACATTAGGACTACTGTGAATCATGCCGCCATGTGTATTCTTGCGCCTGTTGTAGGGCAGACACGTTCATTTCTCTTGGTCAGAGACCCAAGAGTGGAATCCTGGAGCTATGCAGCTCCTGCCATTGATGTCTTGGGGAGCTGCCAAACAGCTTCACAAAGGGCTTCCGATTTCTCCATATCCTCACCGACACTTGTTATAGTCTAATTTTAATTATAGCCACCTCAGTTGGTACTAAAGAGCTACCTCACTGTTCTTTTAAGTAGAGTTTTCCTAATAACTAAGAATGCTAGCAGCTCTTCACATCCTCACTGGCCATTTGTGGGTGTGCTTTAGGGAAATGCCACTTCAAACACTTGGCCTGTTTTTTAAATTGAATTGTCTTTTTATTACTGACTCATGAGCGTTATTTATCTATTCTAGAAACAAGAGTCTTTTTAAGCTAATTTCTTGGTACATGTTTGCTATACGTAACAATTCCATTTGCCTTTGGGGACTTAGTACATACACATTTCACATTTTAATCATTTTTACTTCTCCTTCCCTTCCCTGCTTCCTTCTTCCCCAGGTCCCCTTCGCATCTCCAGATGTTTTCTATCATCTCTCTTTTATTTTGCTCTTTAAATTACCTATATTTTGTCTTTCTCATATAAGAGAAACCTTCCATGTCTTACTTCGCTTAGCACTAAAGTCTTAAGATCCATCCATTTTCCCAGCAGTGACTACAATTTATCTTTCTTTATGGCTGAGTAGTACTCCATTGTGTATATATACCACATTTTCTTCACCCATTTATCTGTTGAG
Organism: Hystrix cristata; assembly: GCA_004026905.1. Taxonomy (NCBI): domain Eukaryota; kingdom Metazoa; phylum Chordata; class Mammalia; order Rodentia; family Hystricidae; genus Hystrix; species Hystrix cristata. The sequence continues at coordinate 5,382 of PVJO010009567.1, forward strand.
GGGCATATAGGCAACTTCCATAGTTTAGCTATTATGACATGTGCTGCTGTGAACACGGGTATGTTCGCATCCCTGTAATATGATGTTAACTCTTTGGGGAAGATTCTTATCAGATATGTGGTCTGCAAATCATTTCTTCCATTCTGTGGATTGTCCTTACACTTTCTTGAAGATACTATTTATAGCACACAAGTTTCTAACCTGGTTGAAGTCCAAGTTGTCTACTGTTTTCTCCTTTTTCTCTTCAGCTTTTGGCATCATCGCTAAGAAATCACTGCCTAAGCCAAGGTCATGAAGACTTACTCCTATATTTTCTTGCCTGCGTCTCTTATGTTTATAAGACTGTGTCCCTTACGTTTAAGGCTATGGCCTGTTTTGACTTTTGTTTTGCATTTGTCCTAACACCGTTTGTAAAAAAGATTATTTTTCCCCATTCAATAGTTTTAGCACTTTCTCAGAAACCAACTGACCATATATGTTTGGATTTATTTCTAGACTTTCAATTCTACTGCATCGATCTATGTGTCTCTCCTCCTGCACCTCTCCAACCCTTCTTAAGTGAGGTCCAGTGTGGCCTCCAAATAGTAGTTGTATTTCTTTCAGTGCAGTACCCAAGGAAAGTGGAATAGGACTTTGTTTTGTCCGTGAGTCACAATCAACCTCTTGCATGCTGTGTGATTCTGGATAATTTACTTAACCTTTCTGAGCTTATAGTTCTCAGCGATTTATTAGTAAAGATAAGAATCGTACCGCGGCACCATCCCTCTTGCATCTCTCCCCTCCCCGCCCCTCTCCTACCTTGGCCGACAGGGACCACCTCAAGTGTCCCCGCATCATAAGCTCAGCATCCTATACAGAGCGTGTGCTCGCCTGTGCCGGCTGGGTGAAGGGGAGATCCTTCTTGCTGGGGAAGCCAGAGGATGAAGCTCTGGATGTAGCCACCCACTGATGTCAGTAAACAGTGACTCAGTGCCACCTGAGACATCTGTATGGTCTCCTTCTCCTGCTTTTCTTTGTGAGACGTCAGCTGGCTCCTCGCACACTCGTCCCGGCTGGAGGCTCAGGCGTCTCCCTCCTTCCCTGTCCACAGGGGCCTGAGCACGGAGCTTCTCAAACTCGCAGGCTTCCGCCACCTTCCTTCCAGACCTGTTTCACCCAAAGCGATCCCCAGTGTTCTGCTGATTGGGTATTTATGGCAAGCAACTTAACAGGCACTTAGGTCCTAACAACTTAGTAGCCACTTGAAAAAATGACACACACGGGGTTGATCAGAGAATGACATTTTAAATGTCCTTCTTAAAGCGGCACCTCCTACCGAGCCGTGTGCACCTCGGGCTCCGCGAAGCCTCTGAACTTCGGCGTCCGACTGGACTCCAACCCTCATTTCCTGCTCTCCGTTGGTTTGGGTGCAGTCTTTTGCTTTTCATCACAGCAACTTCCGGAAACTCAGGGTTGCAAAGGAATGACGTCACCGGAAGGAACGCGGTGTGATCTAATGCTGAAACCCTTCACAGCGTGAATAGGTTCTCAAGATCTCCCCTCCCATCCTAGGTCTGCCCCTGAGTGATTCCCTGTGAGACATCGGGGCAGTTGCTCGCCATTGCTGAGATCTTTGTTTCCCTCGTCCTGTGCCTTTGCCAGCACCAGTGTCTCATCTTTCTCCTCCTCCTCCTCTTCCTCTTTTTCCTCTTCCTCCTCCCCCCCTTTCTGATACAAAGTCTTTAGTGTATGGTTAGCACCCTACTTGTAACTGCTCTAGGTGGATCCCCATTTCACAGAGGGGGAAACTGAGGCTCCACCAGTTTCCACATGGCAGTCAGGAAGGGGCCACTTTGCCTGTGCCTACTGCCCACTTTGCAGACTCCGGGGCTCTGAACCTTCAGTGGACAAAGAAGAGTGTCCCCTTGACCACAGCAGAGCTGCCCAGGGACCCTCCAGTGGGAGGTCCGTCCCATGTTCTGTGTTGATGCTCCAGGCACAAAGCCGCCCACCCATAGTCACGCCCCTGTGGGTAGTGCGCTTGCTCTCAGAGCCCAGGCCAAGGTGTGGATGGCGATCATAACTGGATGCCAGAATGGCTGGTTCAGGCTTTGCAGTGTGCACCAACACCAGACCATTTTCATTGTCTTTTATCTTATTCCATTAAAAATCTCTCAACAGGCTTCCACTGCCCTGAGGACAAGGCACAAGCTCTTTGGCACGGCCCCCGAGGCCAGGCCCTTCCGCCTCCGTCTCACCCCTCTGCCCCTGGGCCAGCTTCTCCCCGTCCCAGGAGGCCAGAATGGACCTGGTGTGCTGTGAAGCATCGGCTGACAAGCCGCCCTGCACCAGGCCCTTTGCCAGGTGCTGGGGACACAGATGCAGCGGGACAGATAGGCGATGCCGGGCCCGCCTTGCAGAGCTGGCAGCGTGTGGGGACAGAGGGGAAGAGTGAGAGAGATTTAGCAGCCACCACACAGGAAACAGCAGAGCTCTGACTGTGGGAAGCATCGTGAGGTAGGAAATCACGGGGCTCTGCCCCGCACGCTGCGCGTGTCCCCATGGCTCTGCCCTGCACGCTGCGCGTGTGCCCACGGCTCTGCCCTTCCCTCATCACGGTTCCATATCTGTCCTCATCATCACTGTGGCCCCATTATGGTTTACATCTAAACTGTCCCCCAGAGTCTCACGTGTGTGGAGGGTGACTGGAACACGGGGCACTGTACTCACCAGCGGAGTCACCCACCAACAGGGTCCTAGCTGACTGTGCCCTTGGGAGGTGGGCCTGGCTGGAGGTGGGTCCCTTGGGCCGTGGCCTGAAAGGGTGTATTCGTGTACTTGGCTCCTCCCTTCTCTCTGCTTCCTGGCTGCCGTGGTTTGAGCCCCTGCTCCTCCACCATGCCCCTCTGCCATCCTGCTTCTTGCTTGAAGCCAGTAGATCACGGACTGAAACTGTGAGCCAAAATAAAACTCCTCTCCTTTCACTTGGGTGTATTTAATATTGTGTCTCAGCACTGGGAAAGTAAGACAACCCTAACACAGCACCTGGCATGTAATAGGTGCTCAATAAAATATACATCAACTGAGGAGGTACTCAGTAGAGAGACAACACAAAGCAGAAAAAGAAAAACCAAAAGTCTCTTGCATGCATGAATGAATGAATTTATGAGTCAGAGATTGACAGAAATGACTAACATTTCCCAAGTGCCTACCCTGTGCCAGGTTAAGACATTGGCATACATTTTATCACATCTCCAACATAAGAATCTTACAAAGTATCATGAAGTCCATTTGTTGGGCTAAAAATAGATTGTAAACGGCAACAAGGACATTAATTATAGTAACGATGATGATGGCGGTGATGGCAGGAGCTGTCACTGCAGTCCCCGGACTGGGCACAGTGTCATGCATTCTACTCTCATCCTCACACAAACTCTGCTGGGGAGGGAGCGTCCCAACTCCTGTTTTCAGATAAAGAAATGGCTGGGGACGTGGCTCAGTGACAGAGTGCCGGCCTACACACACCAGGCCCGGGGCTCAAGGCCTAGCACCACACACACACAGAGGGGCCAAACAGGGTTCTTAGGGGGAGGCCGGCTCATCCACTGGACCGCTGCTGACCCAGAGTTTGGCAGCAGATCGGACCGTCTGCCGTGGAAGCTCGTGATCAATGCCGGGAATCTCAGTGCGCCTGCGTGCTGCGTCCTGCAACCCAGAAGAAACTGTGCATAGACAGAGGGGCTGGGCGGGAGCCGGGTCCCACTTGGAGCAGGACAAGCAGCCGGGCAGGAACGGAGCAGGGGCGGAGGGGCCAGGATCACCAACCACTGAAGTCCACCCAGTGCCTCGGCGGCAGCAGGGTGGGAGCCCCAGAGTGCCCAGCATACCTGTGATTGGCAGCTTGCAGATGGCGGGGTGCCTCGGAATTTATTACCCAAGCATGCCTTTCCGAGGGGCCGCGCTGCCTGACACTGCTTTATCGGAAAGCTGGGAATGGTTAGCTGAGCCCATCTGTTAGCCAAAGAGGGGAACTCAGTGGGTGGGGAAGTCTGTGGAGTCATGTAAAAGGAATTTCTCTGATGCTGAAGCCAGGGTGGAAGGCTATCTGCCCGTGGCCCTCGAGCTGCCTGGTTTGGGGGCTTGGCTGTGGGGTGTGTGTGTGTGTGTTCATGTGTGTGCACGCGTGTGTGGGGGGGGGCACTTTTTCCTTGTTCTAAACCCAAAATTGCTGGAGCCCCACGCCCTCTGAGCAACAACTCTAATTCTGCAGTGATCCTTCGTAGCAAAAACCTACCACATTAGCATCAGCAGTGTCTTGGTGACAAATCTGGGACAGATGGGGATAAATGCAGTGATCTGAATTAATACTGGGGTCGCTAATGAATCCAGGAGCTGGGGAGTAATGAGGAGAAGCTACTGCTCTCTCCGTGGGGAGTCCATGTGCTGGATGTCCCCCGCTCCTCCCAGGGGTGGAGGCCCCGGAAGAAGGCTCTGTGTGCAGCACCTGTGGGTGGGCACTCAGTTCCCATAGTTCCATCTTGGGTGGGGTGTGACCTTGAGATGGCAGGAGGGGACAGACAGTGACTCCTTCAATATATCAAAGGTTTGTCTCTGCTTGGAAAAGGCACTACACTGGATTCAGAGGCCCGGGTTAGCCAGGTTGAAGTGCAGGCTCTTGTGAGTGGTGTTGGGCCTGTGGTCCCTTCCTCGGCTGCTCCGTGGAAAGATACCATCGTAGGGGACATGTACTAGCTGCTGCCCTGGGCAGAGCATGCTGAGGGCTTCATTCATTTACTCTGCTCCACTATACGGGAGAGTGGGAGCTACGCTATGTAGTTGGGTCCCTACGAGGCGGGGCCCCTGTTGTATGTGATCATCTGCTTTTCTTCTCTCTTCTGAAACTTAGCACAGTCACAGCCAAATAACCGAGGACTTTCTTGGTTAAAGGCTGTCTATCCCACTGGATGGTCAGTTCCTCCAGAAAGCATCTATTTTGCTCGCTCCTGCATCTCTGGTGCTGGATAGAGTGGCAGGCAGCTTGTGGTTGCTCAGTAAGTATTTAAAAATGAATGAGTGAATCAGTTAGTGAATGAATGAATGAGCTGGTGCGTTGATGTGAGCATGAATGAGTCAATCAGTGAATGAATGAGCGGATGAATGAGTGAGGGAATAAATGAGCGAATTAGTGACTGTGTCTGAGTGAATGGACAAGTGAATGATGGAGTGACAGAGCGAGGGAGCGAGGGAGGGTGCAGCTGAAGGCCGGGTACCCTGTGCTGGGAGCAGAGGTCCAGGCAGTGCCGGCCAGCGTGTCGTGGCCTCTGGCCTGGCCCACGTGTGTCCTGGGGCCTGAGGCAGGGCCAGGAGCAAGCTCAGGCCGCGGCGTCCTCAGAGGGCAGGGGGTGTGGATGGGGCTGCTGTGGTGAGGCCTGGAGTCGCCCTCCTAGGAGTGCTGCTCATGGGGCCTCTCACAGGGGCACGCTAGAAGAGCAAGCAGGCTGTATGTGTCACGTGGCCGCCGGGCTGCCAGGTGGTCGGGTCACCTCTTAGTTAAGTCATGCACCTGGCAGAGAGCACACTGTGGAGAAGGGTTCAAGGAACAAAGCGTTCTTCAATGTCTTTTCCTCCCTTTCTCTTCTTTATTCTTTCTCACCGTCTGGGTTCAGGATATTTCCATGCTGCTGGCCAAGGTAGGGTCCTTTCCGGCTGGGAAGGGAGCGGCTGCTCCTCACCCACAGGGCGTGTGGCCGACCATCCCCTGCTGAGAGGGTGGGCCGCGAGCTCTCCAGTTCAAACAGGGACATCTCCCTGCGCTGGTGCCAGGAATGACCTTGAGCTACAGAACCGGCTCGAGTCTGAGCTGACGTAGCCCTCCTCGTGTGCCGAGAGCCACTGTCTCCAGCAAAAAAGCTAGAGGGGCTGGAGACGGGACTGCGGGTGAACTTGCAGCACAGACTTCTCCCCTAGTTCCTTTAATCCAGCAGATATACCACCAACATTAATTACGGAAACGAAACTAACTCTGAGGTTTCTTTGTGCCAGACATGGATGTAAATTAGTCAAGAGAGATGGCTTATTTTGCCACTGGATTTCCAAGGATAGGAGCAGAGAACTGGCTGAGGGAGACCCTCTGGGGGTCTTTGCCCGGAGGGGATAGGACGGGTGCCAGGCCCCACAGTGGCAGATGGCAAAGCCCAGACATTCTTGTCTGTCCCGAGCTAATCACTGTGCCACCTGCCCAGAGCAGGTTAGTGTTACCATCGGGGTCCCTAGCTCAGACACAGACCTCCCAGATGGGACGTGGCCACCCAGGGCTCACGCCTACAGAACAGCCAGGTGACCGGGCAGAGGTGTGTGGCATGAGGCAGGAGATGCCCAGAGACTCTGAGGCGTCCTCCTTTGAGGTCTGTCTATGTCTAATAAAGACTCTTCTTGTGATCTCCAGCAAGTTCTTTCCATTCTTTGGCCACAGCGTCCCCATCTGTAAGGTGCGAGCAAGCACCACAGCATCCTCTCTTTGGGGATGGCTGTAGGGACAGAGAGAAGTCCCTGAGTGTAAAGCTCCTAGAACAGGGTCCGGCACATAATAAGTGCTCAATAATTAATGCTGGTCACCTACTTGCCCAGCTGTCACAACTCTTGGCAAGATGACAGTACAGCACCCAACAGAGGGCGGATGCCCAGGAATGTGAGGTGTGCGACCCTCAGTGGCACTATTCACCGACACAGTGTGCAAACAGAGGCACACGACACTGGTGTGCTATGGCCTGGTTCAAGGGGGAAATAAGCCAGAGGTGTCTGAAAAATGGGCTCCCCGCCCAGTAATAAGGCCAGCGCTGTGCTGAGCCCTGGGTCTGGGTCACAAGGAGATTCAAGATCCTTTCTTCTTGCAAATGGCCAACTCCTTGCTTGTCAAGAGAAGCCTCCAAGAAAGGGGGTTCCTTTGTCCCTGCACCCCCAGGGAAAGCACTGGCTCTGATAGGAAGGACACGTGCATGCAGCTGGAATCAAATCTCAGCCCGTCTAGCTGCGTGACCTAGAGAAAGTCATTTCCCCTCTCCGACCTTCAGTTTGGGCATCTTCGAGAACCGACCGGAACAGGCTTCCTGGGGCTGGGCCCTGTTCTACTTATAGCGCAAAGCTTGGCTCCAAATGGGTGTCCCACAAGCACAGGCGAACGAGTGACTGTGAGCAGCCCGGTGGGTCAAAGGCTGCAGAAGGAGCGCGGCTGCCCTAAACGCTTCCCCACATCAGGTCGTTTCGTCTCCCTAGTGAGAGACCAGAACTGATCCCATTCCACACGTGAGCAAACTGAGGTTGGAGAAAAGCCTTCTCCAAGGTCACCACAGAGTGGCAGAGCCAGGAGTCAGACTCAGACAGCGTGCAAGTAGAGCCTGAGTTTATAACCACCAGGATCCACGAGAGTGGAAAGAGAAGAGAAAGAAGATGCTAATGGCCGTGATTTTGACCGACTCCGTCATCGAGTGTCCGACACATATCCGCATGACCACGCAACTGCGTGACCAAGACATTAATTAAAAGCAGAGGAAGCAGGCGGGAGCCGCTCCGTCTCTGCTGTGCCGCATCTCAGGGGTGCAGAGTCACAGGGAGGGGGCCGGTCCAAGGGAGGAGCTCGGAAGGCTCCAGAGCTATTGCAGACTTGCACAAGAGCATCCCGCAGAGCTCACATCGGTGGCCCCTGGGCCAAAGCCCGCCCTCTAAGAGCTGGCACAGTCTACACAGCGTTTTAAACACACAAACTGAGTTGGCCTGTAACATTTAACTCTTGAGAAATTTCACGTCAGATTCCTGGTGTAGACAAAAAAGGTGTGTTGTGTTTTGCCATACACTGGCCCCCTTTTCAGTGTACATTTCTGGCTGACCCCTGGCGTTTGAGTGTGAGGCCCCGTAGCGGAGGTCAGCGGGGCGCTGGTGGGAGGGAGGGGTGCAGTCTTGCCGCTGAAGGTGCAGCGAGAGGCCCGGTCCCGGGCGGGTTTTCTCGTCTTGCTTGGATAGAGATGACTCACAGGCCAGCATGTGTCTCTGGCAGAGCCAGCTCTCCTTCTCTGCTTTGTTTATACAGAGCAGAAATAGAAGTTTCCAGAATGTGGTGCAACTCCACCCAGCATCCACAGCCCTTGGGAACCTGCCACTGCTTGTGAGCATCCAGCGAACAGCTTGGTGGGGAGCCGGAGCGGGGCGGCGCGTGCTCATGACCACAGGGGAGGCTCTTCCTGGGGACAGACACTCCATTGGCGTCTCCCTCCCTGAGGTTATCAAAGGGACAAAGCTCAGAGGAAGGGGCTTCGGGGCACAGAGGGGGTGGAGATCAAGTGGACTCTATAGCTAACTCGCCCATCCATCCTTCCATTTTCCACACATCCATCCTCGCATCCTGTTGGGCAAGAGGACTAAGTTTAAAAGATCTGTTTTTCAGACTATAGTTAATAACAATACATCATATCCTTGAAAATTGCTAAGAGAATAGATTCAAGTGTTCTTGCCACAAACAAATGATTCGGACTGAGGTATTGCATAAACCCATTAGCTTGATTTAGTCATTCCACAATATCTCAAAACATCATGTTGTATACCATAAATATGTACAAATCTTACTCATGAAAATAATGAATAAGAAGAAAAAAGATAGGCCGATAAATGATTGATAGATGGAAGAGAGAAAGAAAGGAGGAGGGGCGGGAAAGAGAGAAAAATAAAGTACTAAGTTTGGAAAGAAAGAAAAGACCTTCGCAAGAAGTTGGAAGCGTATTTGAAAGAGAAATCCAGGCTTCCTTGGGTTTCAGAGAAAAATCCCCTGAGAGGGGTCGTTTGAGCAGGTGCGCAGGGGACGAGTGGGGGTTACCCAGTGATGTGTGCGGAGGAAAGGGCGTGGACTCTGCCGGGCACCAAGAGGAGCAGGGGGAGCTCGGGTCCACCCCCCTGTCTCTGGACCTCACATGCTACACCTGTGGAGTGGAGAAAGCATCTCTCGCCCCAAGGCTGGGAAACTGGGATCTGCCAAGGCCGCAGGCAAGTCCCGGCTGCCGTGAGCTCTCCGGCCGGCAGCCTCCCCAGGCCCCTGCCTGTCTCCGCCTGCCCCTCTTCGCTGCTCAGCGTGTGGCAATCACAGAAGAAGGCGAGGAGAGAGTGTGGTGTGTGAACCGAAGCTCCTGGGCACCACACACCCCTCCGCCCTTCTACCTCTCTCCTCCTCACCCCCAAAGAAGCGCCTCAGGGCACATTTTCCGTGAGGGCTGACTCGGTGCGGGCACTCAGCACGTAAGACCTCACCTACTAGCCGGGCAAGTGTAGGGGATCGGTCGCCTCCTGCAGTGCTGGGGTTTGGAGGGGTCGGGTGACTCGCTCAGGTCACACAGCTCCCGAGTGCTGCATTGGGAATGGGAATCTGGGTAAGCTGAACCCGGGGTCCTTCTCTCAACCAGCAACCTGCTTGGCTGCCCGACACCCAGGGCCCTGCCGCCCGCCTCGCCTTGGATCCGACATCACGAAGAAGGCTGCCTGGCAGAGGAGCCCTGCAGGTGGTGTCCCAGAGAGCCCCCACTTTAACTCCTCCCTCTAAGAGAAATCAGCCGTCCTCCACCAGGAGATTTCCTCAGGAATAAAGGGCCCTGGAGACAGTAAAAGGAAACTCATAAAAAATTCATCTCTGAGTAGTAATTGCATCATAAAAAGGATTGAGTCGGAGTGCAGATGCAAATTGGGCCGTATGAATTAATGATGTAAACAGGCAGAAGGAGGCCGCACACTCAGAGGCACATGGAGAGCGTCCTGCACCGTCCTCCTCAGCGTGCCAGGCGAAGGCGGCCCGGGTGGCGGTTGCCCGAGTCTTGAGGGACATCTTCAGACCGGCAGGGACCACCATCTCCAGTCTGCGAACGCTGCTCGGCACCACTTCTTCAGCTCCTCCTGGAGAGTGACGTGCTTGCTGCTTTCTTGCCCCAGGTGATGCTCCACTGCGGTCCCCGGTCCCCACCATGTGAACCTGCCGAACCCAGGAGATGGAGACAGATGTCCGTGCACCGGAAGGAGGGTCCACAGGTGTGCTGGCTGGGACATTCCACAAATGTGTGCCGAGCACCTCCTGTGTGCTGGCTGGGGCCAGATCTCAGCTCTCAGAGCCAGACCGGAGGCCGGGGAAGACCTCCCAGCTGGGAGGAAGATGGCGGGAGAGGGGGCTGCTGGTGGAAGGGGCTCTGGGCTGGGCCTCCAGAGAGAAGGAGTTGGTGATACGGACACTGGGAGGGAGCAGGCCTGCAGAAACAAGCCGGCTCGCCCCACAGTCGGGAAGGCATACGGATGAGTGTGTCTGCCAGGCGGAGCCTCAGCGTGGCACGGCGAGACCCTGGGGAAGGTGTAGAACATTCTGGAACACCTCTGTGTCTCCCGAAGGAACAAGGATGTCACACTAATTTGGAGTAAAGGCCACCTTTACATTCCCCCCACACTCTGATTGTTTGTCCTGCAAGAGTTGGGACCCGCTGTGGCTGGATGTGGTGGACTTAATGTGGTCATCTTGAGACAGAACGCCCAGCTGGACCGAGGTGGTGTGATGCTGGGTGTAGAGGATCCACCTGAGGACTGTCGCTGACGCAGCAGAAAGCAGACGGGAGCAGAAGATCATTGGCGGGCTGTTTCCCAGGAGAAGCTCTGCTGCGGCTGGTTGTCCTGAAGGGGACTTGGCTGTTCTCATTCAGGAAGGAGCTTGAGGCCTTGCTGTTAATGAGGACGGCTGTTGTTGCTTCGGGGGAGCTCTGGTCTTCTTCTCTGCCGTAAGCATCACATTCTGGTTCCAGTAGAGATTTCTTCAACCATCATCTGCAGACATGGACATACATGGGACAGCGCTGTGGGCTCCCAGCCCTTGATTGGATCTTCCGGGTCTCCAGTGCACAGACAGACATTCAGCACTCTTCCTGCATTTGGCTTGTGGGTGAATGTTGTAACTTATAAATATCCTGTATTAAATCTGCTCTCTTACAAACCACTGACTCTAGAAAAGCTAACTAAGACGCTGGGTCTCCTCAAGTTGAGCAGGAGGGTCTTGTAACCCTCCATTCGTTTTCAAGGTGGGTTTCATGGAAGCCGGAGTTCTGTGCCTGCATTTCCACCTACATCACAGTGGGGAGCAGGCGGGAGAAGGTTTAAGTGGGGAATGTTCTGGAATGTGCCTCTGCTTCAGCTCGACGCCTATATTTTATTGCACTTCGGAATGCTACATATGACTTGAATGAGAAAACTCCATTTAGGATGGGAAGGGGATCCAGACTCTGAGGGGCGGGGAGGGGAGGAAGGGGTTATAAAAAGATTTAAGATGCGTCATGTATATGAACCACCATGCATGTAATCTTTATATGTCACAAACAGGAACTGAAAATAATGATAATAGCAGTAATAATAATGACGAAAATGGGGAAAGGGATCCACAGATGGAGGAAGGGAGGCGGGTGGGAAGAGGAAGGGGAATAAAAAGATCAAGATGTGTTGAGTACATGTTCCCGCTCCCTAAGATGAATATAAACACCATGTACCCCCGACACGTACTAATAAAATAAAAAGAAAAACCCCATTTAATTCAGAGTGGAGTCCAAATTCCTGGACTTGGTGCCCAAGACTTTGGGTGGTCAAGACGCAACCCATTTCCCAGGTTGAGCTAAATTTCCCCACCTCTGCCTCTCACAGATACAGACCTAGCCTCAGGCCACACACGTTCTCGCCCGGCCACAGATGCCCTGCTTGTCTACGCCTGTCCCTGCTAGATGCTGGCTTCAAATGCAGCCCCTCAGACCCCCTCCAGTGTCTCCGACTTTGCCACACAGCGTGGGTGCTCCCGAGGAATGGTGCCCCCCCCAGGGCTAGCGAGGGGTCCTCTTTCTGCCAAGCCATCTCCTCCCACCCAGACTGTGGATTCCATGAGAGCAGAGCCTAGACCTCATCACCAGCAGGGCCCAGTGCCAGACCAGGCTTGGGAAGACCCTGAGAAGTGTGTGCTGAGCGGATAGGTGCCAGGAAAGGACAGAGAAAGGATGGGTTTGGAGTGTGTGGACAAATCAGTTGAAGACAGATGAGTGGATAGGAAGGAAGGTGGCTGGTGGGTAAACGCGTGGATGATGGGTAGATAAGCAGAAGGGAAGGAAGGAGAGAGGGAGACAAGAGGGAAAAGAAAGAGGGAGGGCAGGAGAGAAGGAGGAAGGAGAGGGAAGAGAAAGGAAGGAAAGAAGGATGATGGACAGTGGACAGATAGGGGAGCCGGGCTCCAGGTCCCCTGTGGGCCCCAAGGCCTTGGTCTGCCCACTCGCCTGACCCACCTGCCTCCTTCCCTTCCTCCTGCACAGAGCTGGCCCCTGACATGCCGCACAGCGATCAGCCCGTGAGCAGCGTCCCGTAGCCTGTTCCTGCTCTTCCTACAAGCAGAGAAGCAGCAAAATCCATCCTGATGAGGAGGCAGCTGCCTGCCGCCCTGCCCCTCCTCCCCACCCCGCAGCCTGTAACTCTCAAGCACTCAGGCGGAAATGCAGTCAATTTTTTCCAGGGTCGAGCACCCGGCGGAAGGCACAGCCCTGTAGGGTGACAGGCGGGACCAGGCCATCGTCTGTCCTCCATCCTCCCGCTTCCTCGCTCCTCTGATTGCCGGCTGTGTCACCTGGGGGCCACAGCCATGGCCACGGCCACCACCATGCCAGGAGCTCACCTAAGACCTCAGCCCATCAGACACGGCAGAGTGCCCGGCACGCCTAGACACAGTCCCTTCCACCCCACCTGCCCGTGGTGACTTCATGGCAGGTGCCAGGCAGGGGAAAGAGCAGCTGATGCCCTTGGACCCAACCAAGTGTCAAGCGGCTCTTTTCTGGGCGAGGTGGTGGGAAGCAAATAGCACTCCAGCTAGTAGGGTGCTGAGAGCCCCCAGCCGGAGAGGGCTCCGAGGCCAGGCCGAGCCTCCCTCTGGCAGCCGGTTGGTGAGCAGAGGACACCGCCCTGGCTCCTAACCTCCAGGCAGGTGACCAGGGCCGTCTCAGCCCTTGGCGGACCACCTGGGGTCCCTGGTGCACCCAGACCAGGCCTCATCTTCCCTCTCTGCCCATCCGGCTTTTTTCTCTCCCCTGCAGGTATAGGCGCCCCTCTGCTGCTCACACCTACAGGCCCTACAGGTCTGCGTCAGGGGAGCCTGCCCGCTCCAGCTTTGGTTGCATTTGCTTATTCTGTCACCATGGCAATGCTGCAGAGCAGGGTTCTTGTTGCCAGTGTCAGCAACCCAAGGCTCAGAGAGGTGACAGCTTCATCCTAGGTCACGCCCCAAGCATGTCAGATCTGGGATTCCTCCCTAGACTGGCTGACTGCATTAGCCGAAGCTGCCCTGTCTGCACCCTCAGGAAGAGACCCTGCGGAGACTCAGGACTCAGCTCTGGCTGCAGAGAGCCCCCCTGTTGGTCTCCAGCGTGAGAGTCTGCTTCCTACCTGGCTCACCATGAAACCATCATTCTGCCTCCTTCCACCTGCCACCTGGACCACATCCCACAGGGCCTGCTGCAGAGTGGGAGGGCTGGACGTCTGGCTTCAGTCCTGGTCTCTTAAAGCAGGGAGGACCACTTCACTCCTTCCCAACCTCAGTTTGCTCGTCTTCCAAATGGGTTGTTGCAAGGACAACAGGAAACGACATCCATTGAAGACCTGACACAGTGCTGAGCATGTGCTGGCTTCTGGGCAACACTCACTTCCTTCCTTTGTTGCTAGAGACAATATCTACTCCGATGCAGATCATCTTGCCAGGTGTTACGTAAAGTGCTTAAATCACATCATCACTGCGTCTCTGCATCGACTCTATGAAGGGCCACAGTCCCATTTCACAGATGAGAAGGGAGAGGCAGAAGCAAATCCGAATTCTCACGAGAGGAGACGGAGCAGCTGGGACTCAAACCTCTCTCTGCAGTTCCAAAGCCCGCATGCTGGGCCTTGCCTCAGCTTCTTCTCCCCACTCTTGGGTCCTCTTGCCCCCTCAGCTATTGGAGCTCTGCCCTGAGCTGTTGGGTGTCCCCTGAGTCTCATCAGTGTGTCGTGGTGGTTTGGAACCATGTCCCCAGTGCCCCGCAGAGATGATCTGTGGAAATCATGTGCTCTGGGGAGCAGGTTGCTCATGAGTCATCTCCCAGCACCCCCCGCCCTCACCGGAGAACTTGACTCCTAACAATAAAATCCTGGGCAGGGAGCTCCCTCCTCCTCACAGGCCCTCTGTCCCCAGGAGAGCCATTTGCAGCTCTGCTGCCATCCAGCCAGGCAGCGGCCGATGCTCTGGCCCTGGCGGCCGCCTTAACTCCCTAGCTAAAATCTGTGACTACCCAGGAAGAGAAGCCAGAGTGTGTGGTGAGCAGTCACAGGGCCCCGGGGTCGGCCACAGTGCTGGGGCCAGGCTCCAGCCTGCCCCACAGGAGCCTCCACCCATGGCCACCCTGGAGCTGCTCTCTGCCCGGGAGGCAGCCGGCTCTGAGTTCCAATCCTGCGTCCCGCTGGGACCTTGTCAGCTCAGGGAGTCTCTTCTGGCCTCAGTTTCCTGGGCTGAGAACAGAGCAGACAGCACCTCCATGGCACTACGTAATGCAGTCAGCTGCACTTAGAGCTAAAGGGTGGTTCCTGCCATTATACAGTGTGAAGACGACAGGTCATGATTGATTGCAGTCGCCATGGAAGGGGCGGAATGGGGACCGTGTGCAAACCCGAGAAAGTCCCCGTCAAACCTCAACAGGGATCTCAAAAGCTGCTTCCCGGGTCCATCCTGATGGTATATTTCGGCCTTTGGACAGGCTCCTTCTTTGCCTCCTCTCTGGCCAACTCGGAAATTGCTGGATTTACCAAGTAGATTACATGGCACTTAGCTAATGAAATGACACCCCCACACCCCAAGATATCGATCAGCCCCTGGCAACTGTGCAGCTTGCAGACAGTTGAAAAAGAAAATCCACCATTAATAAAATTGAATAGTGGGGGGGTGAGTGTGTAGCATGAGCAGGGGGAGGAGGGGCTGGAGGAGGGGGATGGAAAGAAGTTAACAGACAAGGAAGAAGAGAAATAGGGAGAAAAAGGGCCCTTCTGGGCCAAACCGGCGTAAGAGATGTGGGAGATTTTGCAGTGAGGCAGGCCCGCAGAAAGCCTGCCGGGATGTAAATAGCAAGGGAGGGTGAAAGTCCAGGCCACCGATGACAAAGGTCACAAACGCCGGACTGCTGGTAGTGTTTTCTTTGTTCCCATATGTGCTTTATTTAAAAGAAATTTGCTGCCAGTATTCTTTAAAAAAAAAAAAAAAAAATCAGAGTTTTCATATAAAAATCTAGATTGTTGGGGTTTCTGGGGAAATTGGAACCCGTCCTGACTCGGGTGGGGGAGGCCTTGCATTCTTCTGTGGCAGGCCCAGGACAGAGGGACACCAGCTGGCCCTGGGGGTGGGGCGCGGGGCATGCAGCTTGTGGGTCACCCTCCTGTCCCCACACTCACTCCTGTGACCTGCCAGGGCCTTTGAGTCGGAGACCCTGATCCCCAGCCTGAAGTATGCCAAAACTGTGTCCGCCAGGGTGGAGACCATGTGTGAGAGTCACACAGCCCCATACATGCACACGTACGTATGCACACGCATATACACACACATAAACAGATCAGATAAACACATACCAGAATAGTAACAGTGGTTGCTTTTCCCCAGGTAGGACTCTATCTTCTTGTCCTTTTTGTGCTTCCGAGTCTCATCAGTGGAAAACAATAGACTGGCTTCAGGGAAAAAATCAATCTCTCCAGGCCTGTCTTTTATTCCTTCACCATGATGGCCCTGGTACCAAGCAGGGAAATGCCATAATGCCAAGCTGAGGTTTTCTCCAAAGAAGGAACTAGTGGACAACTCGGCTCATCTTCTATGCTTCCTGCAACACAGTCCCATTATACTCCAGTGGGAACTCTGCTGCTGGGCAGGCGGCAGGCGAGGGGAGGCGTGAGCCACCCCCACCCCCCTTCTCCACCTGGTACCTGGTCCTCCCAGCTGCTCTGCCGGCTGGCATGCCTCATACTTGTGTGCTAGGGTGAATGAGCCAGGCTCTCGACTCGGCATCTCCTCCCTGCGTGCCCTTGTGCGGGTGACTTAACCCCTCTAAGCCTCTTTACTCCTTATTCTAGAAAATAAGAGTCCAGTTTACTGCAGAGTTGGAGGGAGGATTAGGTGACAAACAAAAATTGTGTGAAGAGCTCTGTGCCTGGCTTAGAGCAGGCACCCAAAAGAGATGTACCACTATTCATGTTATTATTCTCAATATTGTTGAAAACCACTTACTATGTGGCTGGCACTGATGGGGAAGTTGCTCATCTGTTACGTGGCCAACTTCCACCACACCTCAGCGAGGTCAGAGTCACTGTGTCCTGCTTTAGGAGGAGGAAACCGAGTCCTGGCGGGGGAAGAGATTCATCGGGGATGTGGTCCCCAGAGAGACCAGGTCCGTGTAACTCACAGAGGACGCACCTTGCTTACCGGGACCCCACCAGGAGGCTCTGCTCAATGTATTTTCCAAGCTGAAATGAAACAAACAACTCCCACGTGCCAAGCCTCATGCCAGTCACTCACCCAATTACCAGGTGTGAAATTACAAGCAAGACTTTTAAAAACAGACATCAGACTCAAGTTCCTCATCTGCCTCACTAGGTGGTTTAGGCCAGTGCCTTTACCTCTGAGCCTCAGTTTTATTGCCTGTCAAATGGGCATGCCGACTAGATCCTCACGAGGTCCCAAAGTGGTTAATGCAGGTAAGGGCTTCATAGGATGGAAGCAGTGATCAATAGTGATATAATTATTCCCATTTTACAGACAAGGAAAGCTGTTTCCCTGCCTCTGCAACATCGATTGATTCATTCATTCATTGATTCATTCATTCATTCATTCACTCATTCATTCAGCCAGCCAGTCAGCCAGCCAGCCAGCCACTCCTCTGCTAGTACGCTGAAACAGCTCGGCCATCCACGCAGTCTTCCAAAACTGTCAGTGCCCCAGGAACGCATGAGGAAGAGAGAGGCAGGGAGCAAGCGCCCCCACCCCAGGCCTCCTCCTCTGTCTCTGCCGGGGAGGCAGCTGCAGCCAGACATTTGGAAGCCATTACAAACATCCCCGTCTGATTCTATCTCCCCTGTGCGCAGCTTCAAGCGATGGATTCCAAGGAATTCTGGCTGAGTTCCTTGGCAGAGGGAGCCCCGCAGGAATGATGGAGCGGGCCCTCCCCAGCCACCCCATCCACAAATGGCCTCTCCATCGCAGAGAGCTTGCAGCCACAGGCAGGAAACCACAGGGCTGTGGGGAAGAGATCCGAGATCCGGCACCCGAGAGAGTTGGACGTCAGCCCAGGTTTGGCCTCTTCCAGATGGAATTACCGCCCTGGGCCTCAGTTTCCCCATCTGTATAATGGGAATCGTCATAGTAAACACCGAGCTACCCTTGGGGTGAAGTATCCATCTCATCTCAAGTTTGTTTTTCCATAAGGAAGGAAGGACATCAGAGAGACCTTAACCCTAAAGTTAAGCCCCTAGTATGCCAAATGCCCTTAACGAAGTCACCTCTCCTCTCTGTGCCTTGGTTTCCCCAGCCTTCCACCTCTTACCCTCTAACCTTCCCTACATGGCTGGCTTTGTGGCTGCAGCCGCTCTCATAGAGTGTCCCCAGCCTGCAGCCTGCCCAACCCCCCCGATCTCCCTGCCCCTTCCTGTGCCCAGGTCCACTCCCTCCCTGTGTCCGTCCCCACCAGATGCCCCAGCATCTCTCAGGTGTCTGCCATGCACCCAGCTTCTCTCTCCCAGCCTCTTTCTCTTGGTCCAGCTTCCCTGCTGTTTCTCTCTGCGTCGCATCTACCAGGCCCCTGGGCCCCTGTGCCAGCCTCCTGGGGGGAAGGGAGCAGGGAAGACTGGAGGAGGGGGAATGTGGGTCTCCTCTGCAGAGACCCTTGCTTGTCTGCTGCCCACCTCACCAGCCCCCAGGGCTACCCAGGCCCACACCAGACTCGACTTTCCACCTTGGTGTGAGCTGGGGCTGGGCTCGGAGAGCGGCTTAGAAATGGTGGCGTAAGGTGTGCATGTGCGGTGCATGCTGTGTGAGAAGTGTGTGCTGTGTGTGTAGTGTGCACATGTAGTATGTGTATGTAATGTGCATGTGCGATGTGTCTCCGTGGTGCATGAGTGTGCAGTGGGTATGCTGTGTGGTGTGTGCACTGTTGTATGTGTGTGTGCATGTGTGTGTTTATGTGTGCTTCACCTCCCCTTTCTCTGTTGGGCACAATACCTCAGCCCTAAGAGCAGAGAGAAGAGCAAGCAAGGCACCACGTGTGATCATCACATCCCGGACCCTGGTTTCCCGCAGCCTCTCACACCCATCCCTGCATCTCTGCAGACATCACTAGCTGCTGTGTTCAACACTTCCTTCCAGCAACCCAGCCAATCTGTGCCCCCGCCCCAGGCCTGGAGGGGACCGGCCCGGGCACCTCTCTGCAGACAAGTCCCTGGGGCAGGCCGAAAGGGTGCACAGATGCAGGCAAGGGCGCCTGCTGGTCCTCCCTCTCCACACGTCAGAGAGGCCAGGGGGCTCTCGGAGTCCAGCCTTTACCTCCAGCCTGCAATTTTTTTTTCAAGCGTTTGCATTTTTCCACTTCGTTTTCTCTGCCCTCAGACTCTGAATTCTCTATCTTGGGCTCCATCACTGTCTCTCTTACTCTTCCTCTTTTCCTTTGTTTTCCCTCTCTTCTCCCTTCTCTTCTGTCTCTCTCTTTTCTGTTCCTGTGTTTACACTTTACTTTCCTCTTTGTTTTCTTTCATCCTTGTTCTCTCCCTCTCCCTCCACTCAGCCCCACCCTTTCATCTCTCTGTCCCTCCATGTGGGTCTCCTCCTCTCCCCCAGCAACTTTGCTCTTCTGCTTATCTATCTGCCTCCCGCCTGGTCCCATCCATTCATTTTCTCCAGCCTCTCCCGGGAAGATGCCACCAGCCCATTCATCCTCGACACTGCCAGGGCTCTGTAGGAAGCCAGCGAGTTCCCTGATGCGGCTCCATGAGTGATTTCCCTCCCCACTGAGGCACAGCGCTGTCGGTGCAGGTCTGCAAAGCCTGGCTGGCTGTTCTCTGTCTGCCCTCCGGGCTCCTCCCGACCCTGTCCCTGCACCCTGAGCCCTGTGATACAGCCTCTGTAGGAGGCCCCAGCTGGCTCACTGAGCCTGGCAGGGGCTCAGAGTGTAGGGCGAGGCAGGCAGAGGGACCTGGTGTCCTTCGCCTGCCAGCCAAGAAACTGGGCCCAGCATTTGCTGTACAGCTGGGCAGCCCTCCCAGCAGCCACCACTTTGCACCATCACTTTGGCCTTCCCTTAACCCTTCGTTCCACGCTCCCTCAGCCACTGCCCAGCTCCTCAACATCCTGTACCCTCTCCTCTCCCCCGTCTCCAAATCTCTGTTCACACATACCCTACATCCCTGGGCCCAGATCTGCTCCTGGCCAGCCTGGGGGCTCCACAAGAGCAGAGATTCCGCCAGGCTCCGCCGCGCCCCAGCCTCCTGCAGAGTCAGCCCGGGACCGCTAAACAGAAATGCTCCAGTCAGGGCGGTAGGGAAGGAGATCATGGCCTGCGTGCCAGCGAGGGGAGCATGCAGCCTGCTCTGGGTGCTTTGGACCGTCAACTCTGGGCCCATGGACACTCCTGGCAGCCTCGGCCAGAGCTCCTGGCAGGGGGGAGTCCCCAGCAACGGGGTGCTGTCACGCTCCGGCACCAGTGATCCGGCACCAGCAGTGCCTCTCCGCACGCCCGGGCTCACGGAGGGGAGGGTGCCCCTGCTCCTGGCGTCCGTTCAAGCTGCCTGGTGAACTAAATTGATTTTTTATCGTTGCTCTGGAGTGAGCTTAATGAATCTGTTAGTGACGGCTGCCTGCCCCAAACGCCTCTTGGTGCCCACGCCACCAGAACGGCTCTTCCCAAGGAGGTGGGGCATTATTTAAGGCTCAGCCTGGGCCCCCGAGAGCAGCTGGCTGTCAGCTGGGCTGGGCCACCCTCTTCCTGGGAGGTTTCTTGTACTGGCACGGGGCTGGAACGGAGGCCAGAAAATGGAAAGGCAATGCCGAAAAAGAAGGAAAGAGATGAAATTCAGTGTGTGCGTCCCACAGTTCATGTCTCGGTCCATCCCTTCATTCATCCATTCATCTGCCCAGCATTTCATCCACCCATCCGTCTATCTGTTCATCATGCCATCCGTTCATGTATTCAAACATCCACTTTTTCACCTGCTTATTTACCTGTATACTCAAACACCTATTCATCCATCCATTAATCCACCTGTCTACATTCCACCCATACACCCTTCCTTACATCATCCACCCATCTGTCCATCCATCATCCGTCTGTCCACATATCCACCCATACATCCACCCTTTATTACACCATCCATCCATCTGTCCATCCTTCCATCCATCCATCCACCCAGTTACCCTCCTTCTACCCAGCCATCCATTCGTCCATCCATTCATTCGTCCGTCTATCTACTTATCTTTCAGTCCATCTGCCCATGCATCTGTGCATCCATGCAACCACACATACGTGTATCTTTCTATCTCTTCATTGTTTTATTTATTTAGTCATTCTTTGACCTTATGTACAACTTACTATGAAATCTATCATCCTCGCTGTAGCCTAAAGGGCCCCATAGAGCTGTACCCAAGTCCATCTCCCCCCACTCTCCCCATCTCTGTCCTCTCATATCACTCTGGCATTACAGCTTTACAAACATACCTCAGGCCCTTTGCATCTGCTGTCCCCTCTGCCAGAAATGCTCTTTTCCCCTGCATCTCCATGACTTGCTTCTGTCCTTCACTAGGTCTCTGCTCAAATTTTCCCACTCCAAGGACGTTCTCTTGACTACTTCTAATGCATCTTAACAACTCCATGCCACTCTCCTTTATCCCTTTTCTATTTCTCTTGGAGCCGTCCTTGCCCTTTGATGTTATATAATCAATTTACTCATCTCGTTTATCGTCTATTGTCTTCTACTAGAATGGTATGTCAGAGAGGTCCGAGCTGAGCCAATCCTAGTCATCGCTACACCTCAGGTCCTAAAGCCAAGCCTGGCATAGAGCTGGTACTCTGCAAGTCTGACTGATTGAATTAATTATTTAATTAGCTAATACATGCTCTGTCACTTCTCCTGCTTAGTAGCAGACACAGGCCTTCCTCTCCCAGGACACCAGGTCCCTGGGGCCCAGGATGAAAAAGGAAATTGGGAACAGAACCTACCAGCCCCACAGATGGTTATAAAATTTCATCTGGATTAAGAGCTTTCAAGAAGCTTTCTTGGGGCCCTAAACATATTGAAGATGTCTGAGCCTCGTGTTCATTATTCTGTCTGGCCATACCACTCTCACAGATGCTGGCTAAAGAGAGAATCTGGTTTCTCAACTCTCGGCTTCCCCGTCAAGGTCCCCTGCTTCTCTGCCAGGGCCCCGTCTGATTCCCACGCCTTCCCTGGCCACAGAAAGACAGAGGAGTGGGCTCTCCCAGGCTCTCTGGGCAGGGCCTGCGCTTGCTTCAGCTAGAGGCCTCTGAGGTCACTCTCCAGCCTTCTCTTCTTTCATCCAAGTCACTCTGCCTAGGAGGACGGTCGGTAAGCAAGCCGAGGGCTCTTCCTGTGTTTTGGTAAGGTTTGAGTCCTGGAAAATATGGTGCTGGATGCCCTGAAGGGGGAAGGAGGAGGAGCACACCTTTAGGGACAGGAATACAGGAAAAGGACTGCAAGACCAAAATGAGGTTGAGGCTGAGTGGTGGGGAAGGACTGTGACTATCTTGGGGAGGAGACAGACCTTAGAAGGGACTGGGCTCTTGGCTTCAGGGGCTCCCTGATACCCTCTTCCAAGATTCCCAGGCCTGCAACTTGGAAACAGCAAGCTGTGACTACTGCTGATGGTGTTTCCCCCCAAAGCAACAGCAGTGTCTCCGATCCTGTGTGCTCTTCCAGTGCCTCCAACGTGCCATCAAGAGGTGGAATCTACTCCCCCTCCCCTTGACCTCGGAGGGCTTGTGACCACTCCAACACAAACAGTACATCAGTACTGTGACTTCAAGGAAGACGTCATCAAAAGGCTTTAACTTCACCTGGCCCTTTTTCTCTTGAGTTTATTAAACTTGGAACCAGCCACCATGTTGTAAGAAAGTCCGGCTCCTTAGACAACCCACAGCAAGTCATTCTGGACTTTAGCCCTAGCGAAGGTCTGAGCTTATGACCCACCCAAACTGTCAATTAAATGACTGAGCTTTCAGATGACTCCAGCGTCTGGCTTTCAAGATTTCCAACTGACATCCTAGACAAGGTGGTATAGGGGCGACCCAGCCCCACTGCGGCCTGCCTGAGTCTGAGCCCCAGAACACATGAGCCCACTAAATGGTTGTAACTGCTTTACAACACTGAAGTTCAGAGTAGTATTTTTACAGAGTTAGAATGACAATAGCTAGATACAACATGACACTCTCTAGGTGCTAGGTACTTATGCTAAGCCCTTTACAAAATTCATTCATTTAATATTCAACACTTTAGAAGTCTTAATAATATCCCCGTTAGGACTTGCCTTGCAAGCACAACTTCACCTGGCCCTTTTTCTCCTGAGTTCGATCTCCAGCACCAAAGGAAAAAAAAATTCCCCATTTACAGGGAAGGAAGGAGGCACAGAGAAGAGAAGGGACCTGCCAAAGCCACCCAGTACACGGCAAAAGTGGAATGTGTATGGAGGTATCTGGCTGAAGAACTCATAGTCTAACAACTGGGCAGCCGGCACAGCGGCGCGTAATGTGCATCCTGACGGGCGTAGGGAAACATAAAGTTGGTTATTGATGTCGCAGCTCAGTTTCTAGATATGTGACTCTGAGTTCTCACTGTCTCTTGAGATAGAAATTGGTGGTGTTGCCCACTCTATAAGATCGTACGCCTCTGTTGGATTCAAATTGAAAAACTGTTGATAGATAGATAGATAGATAGATAGATAGATAGATAGATAGACAAACAGACAATGATAGTCGGAGTTTTTTGTATTTTTGATGAACATTCGCTCTGCAGGATCTTAGACAGACAAATGAGAGATGTTTCCAGGTCTCACCAACACTTGCAAAGCCTTAGAGTCCTCATCTGTATAGTGGGCAGCATCCTGCGCATCTCAAGGGCTCTGACAGAGAGCCATCAAGATAGCACTTGGCATTGTGCCAGCCTCACCAACGCCAGCCTCACACTGAGCCCCATCTTCCCCTCTTTGCCCTTTCTTCGTTCCTTCCCAGCCTCTCTGCTCCTTGTCCCAGCTGGACTGTGGCTCCCAGAGCTGTCTCAGCCGTGGGCCCCCCACCCTACCTCCCGAAAGCCGGGGTCACGGGAGTGCGTCTCTCTCTACCGCAGGATGCCACGTTGGCTGGCAGCCTGTGGCGCCTAGCACAGCTGCCGGGCCGGCACGCCTCCTTCCTCACAGCTGCTGGGATGCGACCTTGTCTATCAGGAGGCCCCGGGAAGCCTGCTGAGTATGCTCCCAGCTTGGTAGGTGACATAAATATTTTCCAACATGCAGGCGATGCTCTGATTGGTGCCTTCCTTCCCCTGAGTGCTGAGCTCCAGACTTGGGGTTGCAGAGACAGAAAGAAAAGAAAAAAATTCCTTTTGCCAGTGAAGTCTGGTTCCTTCCTCCAGGGAAAAATTTAACTCTTCCTATCCCTGGTCTCTTTCTTTGCTCCAGTGTCCACCCCAAACTGCTGGCATTCAGCCGGGTTTTGGCAAATGCCTGTGCTGACCAGGACAGCCCTGGCCCCTGTCCTCATGGAGCCAACAGACCATCCCTGGCAAGTTCTCAAATGCAGAATGCAAATGCACTCAGAGCCACCCAAGGTGACGGGAGCCTAGTGGTGAGAATTTGAACTATTTTAAAAATCCTTATCTCTTAGAGATGCACATAGCAGCCTCCAAGGATGAAATGACAAACTGTCTAGATTTGTTCCAAAGAATAAAACACATAAGATGGAAAACTGAGAAAGGAAAGATATGAATGCAACAAGATGAGCTGTGTGTGGACAGCCGTCAGAGCGCAGCGATGGCTCCCGAGCAGGCCTCAGGACCTCCCAGCTGGATAAATGCAGATTCCTGGGCCCAAACCCAAAGAGGCTGGCTCAGCACGTCTGGGGCTAGGGAGGACGCTGCAGGTCTGACAAGCTCCCAGGAAGTTCTTCCAGGGCTCCCCGCCGCTGGATTGCACTTGAATTAGCCCTGCTTTATATAATTCTCTTCATTCTGTGTATCTCTGAAAGTGTCTTTAATCAAAAGTTATTTTGTAACTTTTCTTCGTAAAGAATTTCCCTCCTAGGGATGCTGACTCAGGAGGCTTGGGGGAGGGCTCAGGAATCTGAGTATTAACAGGTTCCTCACCAATACAGCTCCACTCACGCCACAGCACACACTCCGAGGCGCACAGGCTCAGGGCTGCCAGCCACCTCACAGTCCCGTGCACTGTACTGGGGCAGCCCCAAGGCTGCCAGCAGGTGTGAACTTGGCTTGGGGACTGTGAAGGCTTGGCGGAGGGAGGGAACCCAGGCTGAAGCTAGAAGCCCACAGAGAAGCTGGAGTCAACACAGAACATCGACCTGTCTCAAAAAAAAAAAAAAAGAAAAAAAGAAAAAAGAAAAAAAGGAAGAAAAGAAATGGAAACAGTGATGCAGCTCATGAGAGTTGGGATGAGAGGGAGGAAAGTGTCCTGAGATGGAACTGGAGAGGTCAGCAGGAGTCAAGTCACCCCAAGGAGTTCTGGCTTCCATCTCAGGGACGATGAGAGCCATGGAAGGTGGGTGGGTTCTAATATGATCGTATTTATGATCTGTAGTAGTCTCTCTGGCTGTGACATAGATCAAAGAGGGGCAGGAGCGGAAGCTGGGAGACCCAAGGAGGAGGGCACTGCAAGGTCCAGGCTCGAGATGAGTGGAAGGGAGAAGAGCTGACTCACTCTAGGAGGAAGAAGAAGCAACTTCCGGTTGCATTCTCAAAGGTTTTGGACCTGTGAGTCTTAGTCTATTGTCTGCTGCTATACCAAAGCACCCAAGGCTGTGTAAGTTATAAAGCACAGAGGTTTGTTTGGCTCATAGTTCTAGAGGCTGAGAAGCCTGAGAGCATAGTGCAGGCATCTGGCCAGGGCCTTCTTGCCAGACAGCATACCGTGTCGGGGTAGAGCAGGGGACTAGCATGGGTTTCTTCCCTTCATAAAGCCACAAATGGCACTGTGCCCCCTCCCGTGCCCTCATCTAACACTAACCAAGTCCCAAAGGACCTGCCTCTAAATACCATGAACACAGGAATTGGGAGTCAGGTCTCCACCACTAACTTTTGCAGGACACATTCAACCCCCCGTTCTGTGTGTGTAATGCCCCGACCCAGAATGGAGGCAGGCAGAAGGCAGGGAAGATGCCTGGAGGCAGAAGTGTGGCCCTGACCTTGTGGTTGACCTTGGGATCTTCGCTGGGGTAAGGTGGCTCTCAGTAAGACACTGGTTAGGAAAGTCCACCAGTCAAGGCAGCCTCCATGTCTGTCTCCTCGGCTTCCTCTGTGAAGGCAGGTATCGTGAGCTCCAAGATTTCGGCTTCCTGGCTGAGAAATGAAAAGCCAGCAACCGCCTGGCTCTCAGGTTGGTATAACCCCCAGAATCGTGGGATCCCACCCAGCAAGCTTCCACGCGGCTTCAGAAGCCACCTTGGCATCACCTGTTCCTGCTAGTTCCCCTAGAATGGAACCAAATCACAGACACATCTCTTTTGTGACATTAATTACCCTAAAGGGATTTTGTTTTTGTTATGTTTTGATTTTTGAGACAAGGTCTTGCTATGTAGCTCAGGCTGGCCTCAAACTCGCAATCCTCCTGTCTCCGCCTTACAAGCACTAAAATTGCAAGCATGCTTCACCACCCCCAGCTTTTAACAGATTTTTTTGTCTGTTCTTCCTGCTGAATCCTGAGCTCCTGAATATCCACAGTGATTAGCCTGATACTTGACACACAAAGCATGCTCTACGAACTCACTCATTCAAGCGTTATTTAATTGAGCCTATGCTATGTGTTAGGCACTAGGAAGGCAGAGGTAAAAAAATAATGAGTGGATTAAAAAAAGTTCTAAAGTTCTATGAAACGGGTGGTATGTGGGGGTCTTTCTGCTTGCCAGCCATTGGGATAAACGTTATATAAGTGGATTATTACATTCCATCTTTGAGGTTTTCAGAAGTAGGACAGTGTTATTGTTTCCGATTTGCAGATGGGGAAACTGAAGCTTGGATAGACCGGACAGGATGAAGGGCAGCAGGCCCAGGGAATCCAAGCCAGCAGCCTATGATCTTAACCTCCCCTGCTGCTTCCCTGGGCAGGGCTTTCCTGGAAAGTAACATAGGAACAGGGGCTGGAAGGGTCCCACAGCCCCAGGCCCGAGACGGAAGAGTAGGGACATCCCCAGGTGACGGTGGAAAGCGGTGTCCTGGGTTCATGCTGGAACAGAGGACAGCTCCTGTGGAGCCCGGAGAATCCACAAAACTCCATGCCAGGTACAGGCAGATCCTCGCTGCTGGTCACACAGCATGCATGTGTTTTAGGGACTGGGGAGTCTGCCTGGCACCCAGGCTTACCTGACCCCCCCACCACTCACCAGGCTGCTCCGTCACCAGCTTCCCCTGGTTTAGGAGACACTGGAATGAGGAAGGCGTGAGCCAGTTGCGTGGATTGAAATAGCACATGGAACCTCATTAACATGCGCAATTAGTACACGTGCATCAAAATTTTTTAAATTAAAAAATAAAGAATGCTGTCAGGGCAGGTTTTATAGCAAACATAAGAGGCATGTCACCGGGAAGATTTCTGCATCTAGTTTGAGTCAAATTCAAGGGCAACATAGTAAAAGGTAAACAGATACAGGCAGGCTGCAGTGGGCCCACATGATGGGAAAACATCAGCCCTCAGATGGCCGAATGTGCTGTGAGGGGCCCTCAGAGTTCCCCCCGAGAAGGGAGGGTGGCTTGTGCCTTTCTCTTGGGATTCCTGAGTCTCTGAGCCCACCGAGGCCCATGTGAGGACAGGGAAGGGTCCAGGCTGGCTCCCCTGCAGTCCCCACCGCGTCCTGCTCCTCCAGGGCCCAGCCTTCCTAATCCTCCCAAGCTTCTGCAAATGGGCCGGCACTCTCGCTGCCACCCAGCAAATCTTCCCCTGGAAATAGTGACTTTGGCAGGGAGGAGGAGGGGAAGACCAATGTAGATTGTCAATTTCCACAGCAAGATAAATTCCAGATGGATTTTGTAAATCCCGAATCAGATGCAAAAATATTAATAAAAAATTTGAAGACAACAATGGGAAGTTAATGATACCAGGGAGAGGAAGGCATTTCTTAAGCAGAAAAACAAAGAAATGAATCACAGAGGAAAGGGAAAATGGATAGATTTGTGTACCTGAAATTAAACTGGAAAAAAAAAATCAGTGTGAGTAAGAACATCATAAATGAAATTAAAATCCAACTGGCAAACTGATGAAAAATATTTGCAACACTTATGATAAACAAATGGTTAGTGCCCTCAATATTTTTTTTACAAAGCTCTTGCATATCAAGTAGGAAACACTAAAAGCCTAAGGGAAAAAGAGTCAAAGGAAATGAACAAACAGCTCCCAGAAGAAGAAATGCAAATGACCCAATGAACACATGAGAAAAAAAAAAAAATGCACACAGCCAATCTCACCGGAAGCAAATTGTGGCTTTGGCCAGACTTTTAATGAGTCAATTCTGTGTTGGCAAAGGGAAGGTGAGAGGGGCCCTTGACCACTGCCGGAGGGGGACCTGCTTCCTGGCAAACACTGGGTCACCTATCAAGTGCCCTAAAAACTTGTGGTCCCGGAGCCAGGGATCCACGGCCCGGAACTCATTCTCAGAAGAGATCACAGATAGAGATAGAGACCAAAACCATCCTAAATATTCACAGTACATTATGCATCCTACACAAGCCATGTAGCAACCTCGGACAGACTAGCGATTAAGGTGTAGCATGGTGAAAATGTCATATAGAAAACTGTATTTTTGAAGTGACTTTGAGACGTGTGTGAGCATTTGTCTGCATGGGACTGCATCGAAGTAGAACTATTAAGGTTATTCACCAATAAAATTAATGGACAGAACTGGGAACAGTTCGTTATCTTCCTTATGTTTTTGTGTACTTTATGTGTTTTGGATTAGAAGTATATTTTTAAGGAGAAACAATGTTCAGGCAATCTGGTAAAGTCTTTAAAATCTGCCTCAACTTGGGGTAAGGCAAGGAAGTGCCCCCAAAGCTCCACAGGGTCCCTCAACTTGGGCACGCACGGTCACCACTGATCTTCTGGGTCAGACTGTGCCAGGCTGGGGCAGGCTCTCAGGGGTACAAGGCCCTGGGTCTGAACCCTCACATGCAAACAATAAAATAATAACAGCTGTGCTCTATGGGAGGGGACTGTCCAGGCCCTGTAGGCTGCTGGGCAGCATCTCCAGCCTCCACTCACCAGATGCCACTAGCATCCCCACACCCCAAGCTGTAATAGCCAAAGTCTGTTTCAGAAAGTTTCCAAATGTCAGGGGAGTGGATGCCCAATTGCTGCCGGCTGGAAAGCACTAGAGTCGGGGAAAGGAGGGGGACTCTTCGTCCACCAGTGCTGGAGGCAGGACACACCCACCCCTCCATTCATTCGCTTGCCCAATCAGGGACATTGTCACATCCTCCGTGGGGCAGCTGGGAGCCCCGAGTTCCAGCCCCGCCTGAGGCTCTTGTGACTTCGGGGAAGTCATCCAAGGTGTGCTCATTTCTTTGCAAAACAGTTCCTCTGTCTGTCCCAGGTGCCCGTCCAGGGACGGGAGTCAGTACCCAGGACAGGGCTGCATAACTCCAGGTTCTGCACGTAAGGAGGTCACAGCCCTGCAGAGCTGGCCACGACACAAACAGGTGGGCTTGCATGTGGTGGGAAGGATGGTCACAAGGGGTGAAGACGATGGGTGTATGGCCAGGAGGGACAATGACAGCGATGATTTCAAGTGTCGCCCTTTACCTATGCACTACACTTTACAGTTTACAAAGTGGATTACTGGGAAGCAGATGGAGCATCCTGTGGGGTAACTAAGGAGCCTTTAAGGATGGGATACTCAGGAAAATGTCAGAGGGAGAAAGAGAAAGCAACAGGAGTGGTCAGCATTGGGGGGCAGGTGAGGAATGGAGTTGGGGAAGTCCCTCCTTCCTGGACTTGAGGAGGCCAGAGCAGGGTCTGTGCCCGGTTCTGGAGAAAGAGCAGCCAGGCAGCAGGGAAGGCACTGGGTAGAGCCACCCAGCCATAGCTGACCCGGGTCAGGCTGGGAGGAGGGAGAGGAAGAGTGGTCTCAGCCATGCCTTGCCCAGCCCGCATTTCCTGACCTTGCCTCCTCTTGGCAGAGCCGTGCTGGGAGCCAGAGAGAGTAGAGCCTGAAGATCACCATGAGGACACGCTACCTAGTCAGGGGCAGAGCAGAGAAGGAGAGAGAGGGCAGAGAGGGGCCTGCAGATGTCCAGGAAAGAGAGCGCCATCTTGCCTTCTCCCTCCATCCTGACCCCAGTCCAGGAAGCTGGAACTTATTAAGCACCCTTTATAGAGAGGAAGCGGAGGTTCAGAAAGATACAGTAAATTCCCCAAAGCCACACAGCTAGGAGGCATGGAGCTAGGAGGAAAAGTATGATTTGCCTGAGGCTTTGAGCACCAGGCTTTGCAGTTAGGAGGATCTGGTTTGAAATCTCAGCATAACCCTTACTGGCCTTTGACCTTGAACAGTGTGTGTGTGTGTGTGTGTGTGTGTGTGTGTGTGTGTGTGTGTCTGAAAGGGCTTGTCTGTAAAGTGTGGTTAGGCATCTTCAGCAGCGGGACAGTCCAGGGCTGCAGCCGGTATGTAAGGTGTGGGACCCCGGCTGGGTGGCTAGAGAGCTGACTCAGGCAGAGGCCTCTCCAGCCCGCTCCGGGCAGCTATTAACCAGCACGTCGGACTCTGCATTATGCATGGGGCAATTTGTCTGCTCCTCCTCCACCTGCAGCATCGATCTCCACGCTCAGCTGCCTCATTGAGATTCAGGTCTGCAGCTCTGGGACTCCATCCCGGTGTCTGGTCAATAGCTTATATTTTTAATTTGTCGATAATCAGTCCAGACCTTGGCCAGAGCCCTGTGGAAGGCTCAGCAGGATTGCTCAGCCAGGGAGGGGCACTGTGGATGGAGGGGAAATCACACTGAGCCACGCTGGGGAACCCAAGTGAATCAGGACGGGGACACCTGGTGCCCACGGTGGGCTGGAGACACAGATTCCGGCATGAGCGCAAGGTCAACAAAACCTTTGTTCAGATCCCGCCTTGCAGCCAGCACTAGGGACTGAAACTCCCAGAGCCTCCATGTCCCCATTTGTTGAGTGACTACTGTTGCAAGTGCACGTAACTCTCAGAATGGCCCAGAGTTGATAAGGTGAAGTTTCTAGGACCATGCTTAGCACACAGTAGGCCTGTGATACACATTAGCTTTTGTGATGATTTCTAAAAAGTCAAAGAAGAACCAAACAATAAGTCAACAGTAACTGTAAGCATATTCACAGAACCTGACACTCCCAGAGGAGAAATGATCATCCCCATTTTATAGATGAGATAGTCGAGGCTCAGAGAAGTGGACTCGCCTGCCCCAGGTCACAGAGCTGGGGTGCGGGTTGCAGACCCTATGGAGTCTAACTTCAGCCCTCACGCTTCTAATCATCCCGTGCAGTAAACATTCCTCAGAGCAAATATCAAATAAAGCCTCCCCCCACCCATTCTTTCCTTTTGTGAATTAGGTGCATTGATTCCCTCCTCTCTGACGAACAGCTTCTGGGTGTCCACAGGAGTGCAGGACGGGTGAGGGGAGAAGGAAAAGAAGCCCTTTTATTCCGAGGCCTCACCCATGCCATTGTGGAGGTAACCTCAGTTTACCTGTTCTGTCCACTCCCCAGACAGAGCACACAGGAACTGGAAGGAGGCGGAGCTGCCCCAGGAGGAAGTCAGTTGTGCCCAAGGTCAAAAGGACAGTCGGGGCTAGAGCTCAGACTTGAACACAGGCCACCAAAGGCCAGTCCGAGGCTCCCCTGGTGGCCGTGTCTTCCTGCCTCATCCTGCGCCTCGGCCATCATGGCACCTGAGCCCACGGCCACTGCCTGTGCCCAGGAATGGACGTCACCAGCTCCAAGACAGGGGACCCGTCAGCCCTGCCCGGGATCCCACGTCGGGGACAACAGTAGCCCCACAGCCAGCGCTGGAGCCTGAGCCAGGACACAAGAAGCCCCGCCACTCATTGTGCAGCCCAAACGGAGTCCCTTCTGCCCCCGGAGCAGGCCCGCCCACCTGCCAGCTGAGAGTCCTCCAGGGGGTCCGACACTCCCCAAGCCGGCCCAAGCCACCACTCCCCACACAGTGCCCGAGCGCCTCCACAGCACTTCCGCTCGCCGCCTGGGGACCCAGGAAGCCCTGGAGATTTCCTCCTGTCTTCATCCTGCCACGCTCCTCTGTCTCCAGAGAACCTCCCCCCGGAGTCTACGAGTCTACGTCTACTGAAATGCACTTTCCACTGAGAACTCCCCAGACGTCAGCAGCATCCCCCACACACAGAACTCGGAAGCTGTTAAATGCCCCTAGAGAGTCCGCGAGGCTCCGGGGACCAATTGGAGTACAGATCACAGGCAGCAGGGGAGAGAGCTCCCGAACATCCTGCCTCACAAGCCCCTGCAGTGGACCCTCTCCCACAGCACAGAGGGGAAACTGAGGCTTGGAGAGCAGGCATGACTTGCTGAGAGACAGCTGACGGGGGCATTGCGGGGGGTCTGTTCTCCATGCATCCTGCTGTTTACTTCCTCACACAGACTTGGGAAAGAGGGGGGCAAGAGGGAGCCCATCCCTGGGTGGGGAGCAGGCTCCCCCAAGAGTCTCCCAGTAGGGCCGTCCTCCAGCAGCGTGGATATGGAGCCGAGAAAGGTGAGCCATGCTCGGTGCTGTACTGTTGGCCTGCAGTGTGGACCCAGACCGGTCACATCTCTTGAAATCTCAGTGACTTCATCTGTATGGGTCCTATCAGGAAGACAAACATCATCACCACCACCATCGCTATCCCTCTTCTTCCTCCTCTGCTCCTCTTCCTCTACTTGCACTGATAAGTGTGTGCACCATGGTCAAGACAGACTTCAAAAAAGTTTCTAAGCGACCTGTGAAGCTGGCACTGTTACCCTGTTTTCCAGCTGAGAAAACTCAAGGCCAGCCGTCTTTATTTCCTCCCCTGGTCACTGAAAGATCTCCAGGGAAGCAACCCTAGAAGCCAGAGAGCAAAGCTGGTCCGTTAACCCTCACCTGACCTCCCCTGCGCAGAAAGGCCTCCCCACTGAGGGGCACTTAGAGCCGGGCCATGAGTCTGTCCGCCAACACTCCTGCGGGCTTCACGGTCTGGGGACATCATGTCTGAACCCAAGCAAGAAGCGTCTGGTCGGCGGCGTCTGGGAGGGCTGCTTTTAATTCTTCCTGCCTCTCACCAGGCTGTGGCTGAGGACAGCAGATGGCTTGCTGAGGACCGCTCAGATGTGAAATGGGTCAGAGAGCAAATGAGGAAGAGGAATTTAACATGTTTGGGTTTCTCCGTGGCTGGAGTTTATCCATGCGGGAAGTGAGTTGAGTCTGTAGATTTCCCAAGGGGCGGGGAGTGTCAGCCCGCCTGGTGACAAGGAGGTGGGGGAGGTCTGTTGAGCCTTCCTACTGGCCCAGGCCCCTCCATCTTTTGTCAGTACCCGAGGTGCTGTGCCACTGGCTGTGTGGCCTAAGGTAGGCTGCTTCCCTCTCTGGGCCCAGCTTCTCTTACTGGACAAGCAAATACACTGGAGTGCGACTTTATTCAGAATGTTATAGAACACTGGTCACTGCTATCTAACATCAGAGTGATTTCTTGAAAATACCTGTGCCCAGACCCTGTCCCAAACCAATGAATAAAAGTGACCAGAGACTGAGCTCAGCCATCGACATACTTTACAACTCCCCAGATGGCTACAACTGGTAATCTCTCAAACCGTCCCTCTGGGCAAAAGGTGCAATGGCCACCTACCTAACTACTAAGAAACTGAGGCCCAGACAGAGAAATGACCTGCCCAGGGTCACAAGGATGATCAGCAGCTGGGCTGGGGCCGAGACACAATGGGGTCTCTGTCCAAAGTGCTGAACTGGAGCGAGACAGCTCAGCAAGGACCCCTGGACACTGGCCTCGGGCCGGATATGTAGCTCCCACCCTACCAACAGCGCAGTCAGGTGGCTTTCCCCTCAAAGGATGTTTTCTTCTTGTTTCCTGTATACTGGTCCCTCTCTCCAGCATTTCAGCTCTTTTTTTACTTAGCTGTCTTTTTCAGTGGATTCTTTCTCTTTCCCTCTCCTACCCTTCCTTTCTCCACCTCTCTCCCTTCCATCTTGATTTCTTTCTCTCCCAGGCTCTCTCCCTTGACCTCTCTATCTTCCTCTTTCTCCTTTGTCTCTGTTTCCATCTATCTCTCCCCTGTTGATCTCCTCCTCTACCTCTTCCTTTGGTTCAATATTGACTGTCCCAGCTGTTTCCTTTACTTGAGTCTCTTTCCCAGCCAGCTCTCCCCAAGGGCAAACATTGACCCTCAGCCCAAATTCTGCTCCTCGCTCAGCCCTTTGGAGATGCCCAGTTTCTCCCGGGAACTGCAAAATCGGATCCAGACCCAGAGACACCACTTGCTTTCCACCTTCCCTTATGGGGGGGCTCTAAATCTCCAGTGTGGCCCCCCATAAGGTGGCCACTTGCAGAGCAATCCAGTGTGGTGACAGTGCCCCAGCCTACCCCATGAGGGGACACATCCCTTGGATTCAAAAACTCCATACTGACCACCCATCGTGTGCCAGAGCTGGGAACTCAGCCATGATGAAGGCAGGCTGATCCCATCTCCCTTCTCTCTAGTGGAGGAGACAGAAATAAACAAGCAAAAATCAGGCACACATTTTAATCCTTTGTTATGAAGACAATAGGTCAAGTGATGGGCTAGTGGGTCCCTTGGCACGGGGCGAAGCTGCTTCAGATTGAAAGATCACAGAAGGTCTCTCCGGGGAGCTGACATGCAAACTGAGACCTGAAGGGTGAGAAAGAATCAGCGCTCAAGGGGCCAGTGGGAGAATTTCAGGCAGAGGTACAATGGATGCAAAGATCCTGGGCTGGAAAGCCGTGGAGGGAGGGAAGGAGAGGAGAGGGCGGCATCACGTGAGCAGCGGCAGTAAGGGCGAACGGGGCAGGAGGGGAGCGGGGATGGTGGGGCCAGACACAAGTATGGTCAGCAATTCTAACCCCCCTCACCACCCCGCAGAGCTGAGTCTGGGCTCTGCTTAGGGGCTGGTGGCCGTCATCACTTCCACCACCACCACCACTCCCACCACTGCCATCATCATCACCACCACCCCATCATTATCCCTGGGTGGCTCTAAGTGACATAGAAGTAAAAGCGAGGCCTAGATCAAAGCACCCTTAATGATGTGATCCAAGATCGTTACCATAGAGGACGCGTGGATTAGTCCCAAGAGCGTTAGGAGACTACCTTCCGCACGCGATACAGAGATGAGCAGATCTTCAACATGGCTAATATGAATATCAACAACCACTACGGTTTCCGGGTATTCGCTAAGGGCCTTGCTAGGGCTTTACAGCTTCTTCTTAAATCCTTACAATAATCCCCTGAGGCACATATTGAGAATTTTTCTACTTTTCAGATGAGAAATCGAGGCCGTGGAGTGTTGAAACAATCAATTAAGCCAACTCAAACCTGCTTGCTCCATCCCTATTCCTGACGCACTTGCTTGCTGCTTTGGATCTCCCTCACCTCCAGTCCCCAAGTCCTGCAGTGAAGGGCTGGTGTTTTCCTGGAGGTAACATAGTTCAGCAGGGAGACTCCAAGGCTGGAGTTAGGCCGAGTGCCTGCCGAATCCTAGTGCTTGTGGACTATCAGAGGGGACAGTCTATTTCTGAGTGGTCTGACCCTGAGGTAGAAGGTTCGGGAGAGACCACCTGTCCCTATGGCCTGAAATGAGTGCCTGCCCTTCTCCTTGAGGGGGGAGGGGACCAAGAGAAACCTTCACCCCCAAAGCCCGAGGTCCTCCCGTTCTCCCCTACAGCCTCCCTCAGAGCTACAAGCTCTTTCATTTCTCCCCGAATGCATAACTAATAAGTGCTCTGTTGAAGGCAATATTCCACCATGCTGCAGAATTAAAGCAGTGCACTCAGTGCTGTATATCACCCCAGCTGCTCCTACAAGCAGGAGATCAATAGTCCAGCAATAGACATTTCATAATTAACAGAAGATGGAAGAGAAGTGAGGCGAGCACCCTGGCAGATGGTCCCGCGTTTTCCCTAGCTCTGCGATTCCCAAGGCTTTGGGGGATTTGCCAGAACAATAAGTCCTGGCTGGAGCTGTCCCAAAATGCTGGCTAGGAAGGGACTTCAGCAAAGCCACGTGGTCTGCCCACGCGGTAGACTGCTCGAGGCTGGCTGGGGATAAGGATAGCCTTTTGCAGACTTGCTGAGTACCTTTAAAAGGTTCCCTGCCCCTCTCCCTATAATTCAAAGCTGGCCGGAGTGGACACCTGTTCTTATTCTCTTCCCAGTAGTCACATTTCCATTTTTGAGTTAAACACTTAGATTTTTCCTCTGGGAAAATCTCCACCTCAGGGATATTTGCTTCAGCGTACAGTGAATTTGACCTCACCCTGCGGTGGTCTCCTAGGTCAGATATGGCCAGTAAGACCAGCCCATTCATCCCCAAGGAATGGTGTTCGGCTCCTGGGTGCACATGTGACCCAAAGCCAGCCGGTCAGGGTCAATTCTGGGACTTCCGCTGGGGCTGCTCCTCCCGTAGCAGGGTAGCCAGAAGTGCAGCCGAGGGGAGGGGCTATCTCTTCACCTTGAGGAAAAGAAGGCCAGAACACCAGGAAACAGGAAACAGGAAACAAAGGGAGGCAGATAGAAAGAAAGACTGACCAAGCCCTGGGGAAATTGTTGGACCTTGGAATCCAGCTAGGTGGGAATTCAGGTTAGACTTCGATTTATGAGACCCAAACGTTAACTTCTACATAAACTACTGTGAGTGGAGTTTCCATCTCTTGTCAGAGCATCTGAGCAAATCCATTAGTTTTCCTTGGTCCGTTTGTCCAATAATAAGTTGCTTCTCACAGGGGAAAAGCACAGATATTGTAGTAAGATCCACAGTCCAACTCTGGCTCGACAATCAACTAGCTGTGTGATCTTGGGCAAATGCCTTCACTTCTCAAAACTCAGTTTTTTCACCTGTAAAATGGGTATGTTGCCACCCTCAAAGGGTTGTTGCGCGAATGAAATGAGATAATGCTTAGTTCTTAGGAAGCACAAAATACAGGAGCATGAAATACAGTCAGTCCTTCCTCATACATGAAGCCTTATTCTGACATGACAGAGAATCTGTGATTGCACAAACTCTGCCACGATCAATGCCATTGTTCGCAGAAGCCAAACAAATCTTCTAGAATGCACTGGTGTCTAGCAGAGGAGAGTGTGGCAGTACCACCCGGACCAAAGCTGAAGAGCAAAAGTTCCGAAATTCACAAAACTTCACTGAGGTAACGATGTGTTGTTTCTTTCTTGTTTGTTTTTTACTTCAGGTAAAGAATTAGCAGAAGGGAAGAATGATGCTTTGGAGATAAAATATCATTTGTTGCACATCCAAATGACACCATGCACTTTATCGCATTGTCTTACTTAATGTCGCAACCCTACAAGGAAACTGAAGTGCAGAGAGTCCCAGTCACTGGCCTGAGGTCACACTGAAGAGGGTGAGTCCAGAGTCTGCGTGCTCCAAGGCTGACTCACCGGGCCGTGTTGGTGCCCCGTGGTAACACGTGGGCCGTGGATGAGGACCGCCCGCCGGGCAGTAAGCAGAGCTCTAGATGCACTTTCCCTGGACTCCTCTCACCAGCTTTTGAAAAAGCCTTGTTTCCTGTTGCACGGATGAAAACCAGCAGTTGTTATTGGTTGCCAAGCAGGTTTAAAGAGGGAAACAGAGATCTTATTCTTCGTTCTACTGCAAATTGCAAATTTTATGTCCTGCACATACACACCTAACACCACGATTTTATTTTATTTCATTTTATTGTGGTACCAGAGGTGGAACCCAGGGCCTCAGGCATGCTAAGCATGTGCTCTGCCACTGAGCCACATCCCCAGTCAATAACCACCGCTCTAAACATAGCCAAGGACACACACCCATGTATCCCTTCACCCACCACTCCAAGGCATCCTGCGGAAAGCATGCGGATGTCCCCAAACTGGAAACGTTTTGAGGATCTATCAATGCAGACCTGAGTTTTAAAATGTGATGCATTCATATGTAAGAAGGGATGGAGAGAATAGAACTACTTGCGTTCACTATAAAAACATATTTAAATATACTGTTAAATGAAGCGAGCTGAAAAGCAACAAACGGAACAAGACCCCCCACATCAAAGCCCCTCCGCGGCCTCCTGCTCTTCCCTCTGCACCAGCTCGGCAGCCTCCAGGCTCTCAACCTGGCCGCGCTCTCTGGAAACACCCGCATTCCCACCTTCTTCAGGGAGCTCCTGCTCAGTCTTGAAGACCCCACCCGGGGCCAAGCCTCCCTGCCAGGTGAGCACGCTGGGAGCCCAGCGCTTGGATCCGGCCCGGCTGCCGGGGACACAGGCAGGACGTCCAAGGGTGCGATGGCAGGAGAATGAGCCACCAACACATACGCGACCAACACAATACACACAACACAGCGCAACAGAAAAAGCGCACTATGGACACACAATGCATGCGTGCATATACAACACACAATAGGCAACACACATACAAACACACACACACAGCAACCCCAAGACACACACACACAGGTCCTTGACCTTGCATCCTCTCCTCCATCACCCCGCCTGAGCCCTGTGGACTCCCGTGAGCTGGGCAGGAAGAACAGGAGTGTGCTTCTCAGGCATCTGCTTGCTTCTGGGTTCTGTGGTGGGAATTGACTCCGATGTGTTTTCTCTGAATCTTTAAATTTGTTCTTTTACTATCTCATTTTACATATAAGAACACTGAGGCTGCAAGAGAGGAAAACGATTTTTCAAAAGTAACCAGCTGCCTTGGTGACTGCTTGTGGAGACGATCCCAGGCGGCGAGGCGCCCGGATCAGAGCAGCCCGCACCGCGCCACCCGGGGCGTCCCGGCAATGTTTGGACTTGGGCTGCGGCAGGGCTCTTCCGCCTGACCCACGCCACGTCACTCGGGGCGGACCGTAAGCGAGGGCTGGCCGCCGGCATGCTGACCCCGGCTGGGCTCCGGGCTCGCGCTGGGAGGACTGGTCCTTTGCGGCTCAGAAGGCTGCGGGCCATCCCCGGAGCTGTCGCCCTGTGACAATATTGATAGACCCGGGGGCCCCGCCTCGTAAAACCCCAGTGTGCACACGTGGGGAAACAAGCCCACCCTCTCTCGCCGCGAGACTAAGTGTAAGGCATTAGGAGACTCTGATTAAACAAACAGATGTTTTTAGTCGGCAATAGAAGTGTCAACATGATCCTAATTAATGAACGTGTTAATGGCTGCTCTCCGTTTGAAGACAATAGTCACTGCCTTCTAGATCTAGCCAAAGTGCCTCACAGGGCACACACCTCATGCACATGTGGGCCCTCAGGGAGTGGGGAGCGGGGAGGCAGGTGTGGGTACACATTCGCAGTGCACAATCACAACACAGCACACCACAACCGAACACGACCAACATGATGCTTGAGTCATCCACACGGCCCCCGCAGAAACACACAAGGCACACAGCACATGTATCACTCGTACAACACGGGAGCAAGATACGTACACAACGCTTCACACCATCTGCTTGAAAGCATACAACACAGCACATGTGCAACCAATGTAATATGTGCAACACTGTGCAACAGAAAAAGCACACCATGGACACACAATACATGCATATTCAACACACAGACACGCAAACCACATGCACAGCAGCCATAGGACACACACATATCCATACCACATACACAATTCCAATGTGAACTCACGGTTCTGGGGCACTAGCCCAGGACAGCGACACAGCACACATACTCCTGTGGCGTTGTAGGGTGGTATAGCAATGCTCATTGTGTGTCCCACCATGCGCCAGGCACGAATGAGCCATGAAGCCACAGGGATGAAGAAGGTGGCCTCTGCACTCAAGGGTAGCCTGAGCTCGCAGGGAAACCCCACCAGAGACCCTCACAACACAGTCAGTTGACACATGTTTCCACACAGTTGAAGGAAATCATGCATGAGCAAGAGATAGCTACACAGGAAAAGTCCTGGCTGATACTGAAGAGTGTGCTGTTACCACTGAATGACCTACTTTCTTAGGAAGCTATCAAGCAAAACAACCCCAGACTTGTACTGTAGTTATCTTACCATCTGACTTTTATTTATCCCAAAGGGTGTGCAGTTGAGAACATCTTCCTTTTCTTTCCTTGACTGCTAGGAAGCGCAAAACTAAATTTTTGATCTATGTATTGGTTTTCATCATACAAATTCTTGAATGTCGTGACTGATCCCATTTTATATTTATACATGAGTTTTTCTACTTTCATTCCCTTTAAACACTATAACTGTAAATGACTTTATCTAGAATAATACAGGGATAGATAGATAGATTTTGGTTCGGTAGATGTATTAGGACAGTTTAGCTACTATAACAACCTCCAAATCTCAGTGGCCCAAAATAACAGACTTATTTCTTGCTCATTGCAGTCAAATATGATTTGGCAGGAGGTGGGCCATTGTTCCACATAGCCATTCAGGGGCCCATAGTTCCTTCCATCTAGTGGCTCCGGCATTCCTCAGGGCCTTGACTACCTCATACGGAATCCACAAAGTCAGAATATGAAGGATTGTTCAAAAGATGCATTGGCCAGGCCTAAAAGTGGCCAAAACTATTTCTACTCCCATCTCATTGGCTAGAGTTAGTCATGTGACCTTACCTCACCACAGGGGAGGCTGGGAAATGTAGTCTTCTTGTGTCTCCAGGAAGCAAATGAAAGGCCTGGTGAATCTAAGGCATTGTCTCAGCCACAACAGATAAATTTAAGTGCAGTGGGCTCTCAATGAAATAATCGCTAGTTCAACCAGGATTTACTGAGAACTTTGAAACCCACAGCTGTGAGCTAGGCACTTTGGAATAGGGTATTATGGGTAAAGTGAGCACCAGTCCTGGACTCTTTCGTTTTGAACAGAGAAAACATACTAATCAAAAACTAAATGAAGGGCTGGGGATTTAGCTCAGTGGTTAGTGTGTTTGCCTCGCAAGCATGAGGCCCAGAGTTCGATTCCCGGTACCAAAAAAAAAACTAAATGAAATGCAAACTGAAGGCATCTTTGAGATACAGGTTGTGCATAGTTTCCATTTTCGTTATGTTTTGCTGTGGCTCTAAATGTTCCTCATTGAAGGAATATTTATTTATTTATTTATTTATTTATTTATTTATTTATTTAGCAGTGCTTGGGATTATACCCACGGCCTTCTCACTGAGTTACATCCCAGCCTTTTTTTTGTTGCTAGGTTGTCCAGACTGGGCTGGAACTTGGGATCTTTCTGCCTCAGCCTTTCAGAGTGCTGGCATTGTAGGTAGATGCCACCATGCCCAGTTCTACATTTTTAATTGAAACGTCACAGGCATCTCTGAGAGGACACGGGATGTAAACACCCAGCTCATGGGGAAAGGCAGTATATGGGTGAAACCTCGTCAGTCCCAAGGTAGAATATTATCATGGGCTCTGGGACCCTCCTGGGACCCTCTGTCTCTGTCTCCCCACTCCCAGAGAGAAGGTAGAACTCACCCTCTATACTGTTCCACACGGGTGTCCAGAGCTCTAGGACTCTCTCCATCTAGTGGCCTTCAAAGAACAGTCATCCTCGGTCTGTGTGTGGGATGGGCTCTGGGACCCCACGGGTAGCAAAATCCTGGGATACTCCAACCCCATATATAGAACTGCCCAGTATTTGTACTGAACCCACCATTGTACTCAAATTGTCTCTAGATGATTTATAATACCAAATTCGCTATAATGCTATACAAATAGTCATCATTCTGTGTTGTTCAGGGAATAATGACAAGAGAAGTCTGTACATGTTAAGTACAGTCTCAGTGTTTCTCCAGATACTTTCCATCTGCAGCTGGCTGAATCCACAGACACAGAATGTGTGGATATGGATGGCCAAATGTACAAGGAAACCTAAAGTAGAGCGTGCGCTACAGGCGGCCGAGATTTATCCTGGTGCACCGTAGCGACCCCAAGGCCACGTCCAGGGGACAGAGCAGCGGACTCTTATGGGCAAGAAGGGGAAGGTGCCAGGTGGAGTTCATCTCAGAACTGCTCCTGGACAGCACACCTGCTCTGAGCATGCAGACAGAGAGGCAGATGGACTCACACTCATCTATGCAAGTTAGCACAGGTGAGAGGCGCCGGGGCCTTTGTGGAGGCCAGTAAGAGGGGGCTCCCTTCTGGCCAAAGCCTGGGTGCAAGAGGGCAGTGGTGGGTGTTAACAATGGAAGGAAAGGCAAGGCTTGACCTGAAGGAGCCTTGAATGTCAGACTCAAAGATGATCTGTTGGACAATATTTTAATCATCCAACATATATTGGATACTCAAAACAGTGCTGAGTAACAGACTTGCGATTATCTTACCAGTTTCCATAGCAACTGTCTGTGGCCAGGTACTAAGGGGGTGGACAAAGGCTCAGGAAGTCCCCTCCGTGAGTTCCCCAAGCTCACCCAGACAGAAGGAGACACTGTCAGAGGTTGGGATGGTGCACTTCCCCAATGGCTGCCCTCCGTGGCTGTCCTCCACGTTGTGGCCGTTTCTGCAGTGGCAGAGGTCACCAGCACTAGCCCCTAAGTCAAGCACAGTCCAGCAGCTCCATGCTCACCCCCGCAAATGCATTTGACCTTGAAGCTTCATTTTTCTCACCTGTAAAATGGAGCTAGTAATGCTTCTACTTCAGGGATATTTAAAGAGCTATATAGGATGCAACCTGTGCGTCCTTGAACCCAATATCTGGCAGACAGAAGGGACTATGTAAACAGTAGCCATGTCTGTAGTTGTTGTTGTTGTAA
Organism: Hystrix cristata; assembly: GCA_004026905.1. NCBI lineage: Eukaryota > Metazoa > Chordata > Mammalia > Rodentia > Hystricidae > Hystrix > Hystrix cristata. The sequence continues at coordinate 47,621 of PVJO010009567.1, forward strand.
AAGGGAAGAGGGAGTCAGGGAACGGCTGCACTACCAGCCAGGAGACAAGCGATTTGGGAATCCACTAGCAGAGGCCATGGAAAGGGACAGCTGTGAGGGAGATTAAGGAAATTCACGCGGAATATATGTACGTCTGGTACGTATGGCACATTTGGCAAAGACAGAATCAGGATGGATACGCGCCTCTCCGGAAAGATGCGAACGGCATTTGGCATCCCCCATGCTGCAAGCCAGGAGCAGTCCTGTGTGCGTGTGTCTGTGCGCCTCATGCAAATGCGGGTTTGTGGAAACATCAGCTGCACACAGCTTGGGTAGCAGACAGAGAACAAAGAGAGCACCAGAGCCCCCGCCGAGGAAGCCAGGTCACTGCGGGGGTCCATCCAGAGGGGCTGCAGCTTGAAATAGTCCTTTCTTCTTCCACTTTGGACTTGAGCTTGGCACTCAGTCTCAGCTGCTTAGTTTGTACACGGGGCGGAGGTTACCTCACCTGCTTGGACTCTGTGGCAGTACCAGATACACTTTTGAGGTCCCCATGGCTCCAAGATATATTGTCCTCTAGTGTGTTCGGATAGAGGAGGAAAAGCAATTCTGAAGTCCCAAGATGGGACCTTGGCTCCTTCCAGCCCAAGAGCGCTAACGAGAGGAAAGGAAATAGACGCTGGCCAGAGATGTCTGATTTCTCAAAAAGATCAAAAGAAAGGGTGAACTCCAAAGACTCCAGAGCTGGGCAGCATCCCCGAGTGGACCTTCTCCTCCCACATCATGGAAGGGAGCCACTGTCACCATGTCCCTGGCTGTCCCTAGTGACTCCCCCAGCTTTGTTACTTGTCTGCAGGCTAAGGAAGCTGCGGGGGCAACGGGAGAGGAGCCACCAGCAGTGCCGCCTCCCGAGGCCCTCTCGCTAGACAAGAAACCTGTTTCAGACCCCTTCATGGTGCTATGACAAATGACCAGCACCAAAACTCAAGGCCCAGTGACGAAGCAGAAATAGTCCAGCACCCAGCACCAGCCGAATGCCGGCGGGTGGTCCCGAGTTCACCATGCGCAGGTCGATGTCCCTGGATAGGACACCTCATCTCTTGGGACCTCAATTTCCCCACCTGAAAAATGGAGCTGACAAGAAAGGTGACCCATCCTGGTAGATGTGAGGCTCACAGCAGTGACGGTCAACCGCGGGCCTCAGGGTCTGGCCTGGAGTCACGCCTGCCATTCAGGTTAAAGCAGAGGTTGACTGGGGCTCACGGTTTTAGGGGTTTCAGTCTGTGGCTGGCTGGCCCCAGGCAGGAGCATCATGGCGGAGCAAAGCTGCTCATGGCTTGATCATTGATGAGATCAAAGCCCCACCCTGATGGCTGCCCCCGCAGGGACTGCACTTTCCACACGTCCATCTCTGGGAACATTCCAGACGCAAACCATGACACCTTGGAGGACACGGCCTCGGTCCCGTCGAGTCAATCTCTTTTGGCCACACGCCATGTTTACAGAAAGGCTTTCGCTCCTCCCACCACATCTCCCCAGTATTCGTCTCTCTGCTGTTTGTTCTGAGTTAGGGAAGCTCAAAATAAGACCTGGGAAGCCGTAAGCTGTGACACTCCTGCTTTTCTTGGTACATTTCATTATGTGTCAACAGTATCTTGCGAACTGCTTATTATTTATTGTTTGATGCCTCATGCCACCTGGAGGGTCTCTCTGGGTGAGTCACGGGCCCCGCCATAAAGCTGGACTGTTGGGTCTGTGTAAGCGTTCAGCATCAGGGAAGTCTTCTCCTAGCTTTAGGGGGCTCCCAGAGAGAAGGGCCTGGGGAGGAGAGGCGAGGGGCGCAGGTTGGGGCCCCGCCATCTGTGGTCTTCCCTCTGAGCAGAGGCTGGGGGCTGCTCGGCAACATGATCTAGAGGGGGACGGACTGGAAAGCTGTGGGGTGGAGGGCCCCTCAGTGCTACTTGCTGCCCAGGGCAGAGAACACATCCTCTTGAGCCCGTCCATGCAGCAGCCCCAGATTCCGCCTTTAGACCCTTGTGAGAGTGAAGTCCTTTGGAGGACTGAGAGGAGCGTGTGGGCAGGCACGGTTGCAAACTCTACGTCTTCTAGTGTGGGAGTTTCACCGGCTTGGTTTCAAATTTGAGTTCTGCTGTGGACAGAACAAGAAGCCTAACTTCCCAGAGCCTCTTTTTAAAGACAAGCTTGGCAATAAACCTACCCCAAAGGCCACGGCGTGAGAGATCATGTGCACAGATGGCAGAGCAGCTTGCACAGAGCTGTGAGAATTTGGAAAAGGCAACCCCTCCTTGTGAGCAATCAGAAAATGGTCTCCCTTCCCTCCAGGTGGATGCAGCATTATGCCAGGATCCACCAGGCAGCCTAAAGATGGGGTTGAGTTCTCACTCACTGGTTCGGGGCTTTTCAGCCATGTACACCCTGAACAACAGTACCTGGCAGCCGTGCATGTAAGCACTCAGGACACACCAGATTCAAGATCAGCACTCGGTACCAGATGGCAGCTGTGGTCATTGCCACCATGTATCATCATCTGAATGGTGCTGGCTCTTGAGGTCCGTGAGGATCTTTGGCATAAGGAAAACCTGGGCTCAAATCCCATTTCTAGCACATTATGGTGCAGGTCTAGAGTGTCTCCCAAAAGCCTGGTGTACTGAGGAGGTGACTGGATCGTGGGTCCCTGTACTCATCAGTGAGTTAGTCTGCAGATCCGTTCAGGGCTGACTTGTGGTTAGGAGGTGAGGCCTGGACAGAGGCGGGTCACTGGAGGAGTGGCCCGGAAGAGTGCCTCTCACTGCCTGGCTCCTCCCTTCTCGGCCTGGAACTGAACCAAAATACACTTCTCTTCCTTTCCGTTTCCGGAGTCATCTCAGTGATGAGAAAAGTGACCAAAACACGCTGTGGTCTAGCCATGAGTCCTTGAAGGAGTCACTCACCCATCCAAACCTCAGCTTCCTCATCCATCACGTGGGAAACAATAACTTCCTCCCAGTGATGAGTCTGATTATACAGTACACACCGAATGCCCCTGTGGTGCAGGCCTGCCATGCATGGGGTGCTCAGGAAGGGTTCCCTTCCACCACAGCTTTTCCCTTTCCTACAAGCATCCACGCGAACATGTTAGGGAAACAGAGCATCGGCCATCAGATCATCTCAGGTGCAGCCTGTTTGCAGGCAGAAACAAAAACAAAAATATCACGTGTGGAATCAGGAGACAGGGACCTGGGTCCGCCTCGCTCCCCAGCTCACCTCGTGACCTGGATACGTCACGGATTCAGAGAACGCGTTCCCTTTGGGTAGAGCAAACGAGGATCACTGCACTCGAAAACAAAAACAGCACTAATTCCTTTTCTTTTCCTCTCACAAACTCACCAAGGTAGATTGAAAATTCAATTCCTTTGCCCAAAACGCAAAAGTACCAGTTAGGTCTGAAAACTGAAAGTCCCCCCACGGTATCGCCTGAGCATCCTGGGAAAACACCAGCCTTCTTGCTCGAAGGTTGGTGAGAGATGCGACATGACTGTGTGCGGCACCAGGGCCTTTCATTCCAAGCGAGCTTGTGCATAACTACGGTGCACAGAGCAAGTACCAACAGAGATGCTCCTAGTGAGGAAGGCCAAGGGCAGGGCCGCCTGTCCCTCTCCCTCTCACCCCACAGCACGCTCTGCTGCAACTTCCGGGCGCCCCAGGGCTCTGGGGCACAGTGACACAGCCACTGAACTCCCGTCCTTTGCTGCTTAAATATTCCAAGACTCTGAGCTTTACATGCACTGTCTTGCCACTTAATTTATCCTGACCAATCTGTGTGTGTGTGTGTGTGTGTGTGTGTGTGTGTGTGTGCATGTATGAGCATGCGTGCACGCACAAACCACAAACAAATCCTCAGAAAGGAGGCAAAAAGGAAGTTCCACCAGCCATTAAGGGGAAATTACAAATGCATTTTTCTTTGCCTCCGGCACATTAATAAAAGAGATTACAAAACTGGAAATGAGTGGAAGGAGCCGGGCAGCATCACAACAATTGGAGGGGGCGGGGCTGCTTCCTGTACAGTCATCTGATTTCACGGCTGTCCCCACGCTGAGAGGATCTGTCTGCGCTGGCTGCCGGGAGATGTGGGGCTCATGCATTAAACATCAGGGGCCCTGCGACATGCACTGTGTGCTGGGAGGAGGCTGCAGAGGAGAGAGCCCTGATCAGTAGTGCTGGCCGGGGGTGGGGGGCACTTGTGACTTGGCCCAGTGTGGCCATACTTGTGGAATGGGAGCTAGAGACCATCTAATGAGGGTTTGGGAAAATGACTACAGATTGCAAGGTGGGGGGTAAATGAGTATACAAAAATGTAGAAAGTGCAAAGACAGTTTGGAGTTTTGAACACAGGGGCCTCACCTGGGGGTCATCGATGACAGAGAAGGGCTGCTGTATGCCAGGGACACCCTAGTCCGGATTCTGGAGGCAACTATCAGTGTGGACCTGGTTCTTCGCCCCTGTCCTCCACCCTCCACTCACACAAGTCCTTTGCTAGGGAGTTTGTGGTCTCTTCTCCAGGGCAGAGCCTGCACTTTGACTTTGAGTTTGCCTGGATTTGGCCACAGACCTTAAAAAACTTTGTGTTTCTAGTTTTTCTCATGCACTTCTGCCCCAGCCATGGAAACATGTCCCAGCTAGCCTGCCTGTGGAGGCATTTGGGTGTGCACAGCTGAGCCAGACACACTTGCAGCTCTGGGCTGCCCCAGTGAACCTGCAGAATAAACTTAGATGGGACATACTGCTGATTGTTGATGCAACTGAGATTTAGTGGCTGTTTGTTATGCAGCAGCAGCTGACTGATACAGTTATATACAAAGTCATTCATTTTGTTCAAGTATGTATTTGTTCAGCAAATATTTCCTGAGCACTTCCATGAGAGACAATTTGATAAGCAGCAGTGATATGTTGGTTAATAAGAAATCTGTGAAAATGGCCAGAGAGTTTGGATTTATTAATTCAAGGACTGAAGATCTGCTACGTGCCAGGCATGGTAATAAGTGTAGCAATTACAGTGGCAAGCAAATTATATAAGGACCCAATACTCACGCGGCTTACAGACCACAGACCAAGCTAATAATGAAACAGAAAATTGCCAGCGAGCCTAATGAATAAGTTGTCTCTTCCTTACCACTTGTCACTGACCAGCGGGAAAGACAAGAAAGTCAGCAGTTTGTCACAGTGCAAACTGGCAGGCACGAGAATCAGATGCCCACAGGCAGCACCCAGAAAGAGTCTCATCTGGCTGGAGTTGTGGGCAGAAAGAAGAGGAGGAGGTGTTCAGAACACACAGTATCTGGGCTGAGCACCAGAGGTCAAAGATTTACAGGGAAAAAAGGAGGAGGAAGGGCCAGGATGGAGCACCAGCCAGGCAGGGGGACTGGAATAATATGATGCCTGAGATCCAGTGTTCTTCCTTATATTTTTGGAAGAGAGAGTAGAAGATGGAAGGGAAGAGGATGAAGGGCCTAGAGGAACCAAATCCTGAAGCTCTTTAGATGCCAGCCTGAGGCAGTTGAACGTGATCCATGCAGGGAAAGGAGGAGCCACAGGAAGTTTGAGCGGGAGAGCACAGAATTAGGTTGTCCTTTGGGAATTTTGGAAGTTGGATAGTCTGAGGTGAGACCAGAGGCAAGGAGGCCAAGAGGAGCCTGTGTAAGCCCTAGAAAGGTAGAGCGTGCCACACTGCGGCAGGTGGGGCTGGGGCCTGGCCCCACACGTGGGACTGTGAAATCTGAGAATTGTACAGCAGGAAGAGTTCTGGGGTCATTGAGTTCCATCCACTGCTGGGATCGCTTGGTGTTGGGGAGGGCGAGTGACGTCCCCAGATCTCAGCTCAGTGAGTGTGGCACTCGGGACTGGGACTGAGATGGCGAGTATTCCCGAACCTAAGCTGATGTTCAACTCACAACCGTGCGCTCTTTCCTAATTCCCACAATTCCATAAACACTAACTACATTAATATCTACATCGTCTAATGACTGGGCCCATGCTGCCTTCGAGGCGCTACGCTCAGCGTGCTCAGTGTAAATCCTCCCTGACTCCTCCCAGCACCCTGAAGGGTCAGGACTCCCCATTTTACAGATGAGAAGCCTGAGGCTCAGGAGGCCGTGTGACTTGAAGCTGAGCCCAGGAGGCTCACCGAGGACAGCAGTGGCCATTCCTGCACGGAACCATACAGAGGGCTAAAGGAAGCAAGGGCCACCTGGGAAGGCCACTGTGCCTGGTGTGCAGAAAGCGCTCAGCAAATCAGGGTAATGACGATGTCAAAACTCAGGAGGATAATGATGGGAAGAGGCAGAGACCTGCACCCTGGCCTTGACTCCACCGACACTCTGCAAATTGCTGGACCTTTTGGGCCTCGGTTTCCTCTCATGGGTGTACACCTTAGCCAGCAGCATCGGCCATCCTGTGTGGCCCTGTCACAGATGCAGACAGACTCGTTCTGAGGCTCCCCAGGACTGGGGTTGAGCAATCCATGTCTAGCAAGCTCCCCGGTAAACCCAACATACATTCAAGTTGGAGAGCCTGCAGTCCACATGGATCATCCTGTAATTTTTCAAACAGCAAGTAGATCACAGCTTCAGAGTAGGGCGTGGAGGGGACACTGGAGTACGTAGCTCTGTCCACGCTCGTCCTGGTCCCCGCTCGAGGCCCCACGGATCCCAGTGTGAAGGCCACGGTGATGGCGAAGCCCTCTGCCCACTGTGCCAGGTTCTCCTGCTAAACAGAGCTGGGTGCTCCCCCGCCCGGCTCTCTCTCTCCCTCCTTCCCACCCTCCATTCCTGTTTACACGCTTTGCGTAAAATATGGATTTGTTGTGGCTTCACGGAAACTTGATCTATTTCTTCTTTCCCTCATTCTTTTTTTTTTTTCAAAGTAGGTTTGAGCCTGTAATTCAGTTAATTATTTCCCAGAGCACTGGCTCAGTGGCTGCAGCACAGCACGAGGCCGAGGAACGGAGACAGGTCCTCGGAAGCCTCTTTCCAGAAAATCTAATTTCATCATTGAGAAATCTTCTGTCTTAAGCGGCCTCCACCACCACCATAAATTTACATATTCTATATGCCGCGGGAGCAGAGTGGGCCCCATTTGCATAATGCTGCTGGAGGGGCTTGCTCTCCTCTTGAACCTGAATGCGGCAGGAGCGGGGAAGCAATTATTAAGCTGTAGACACTGGCAGGGAGTGAGGCCGCGGATGGATTTCAGCTCCAAACCTCATCCACCGCCCCGGATGCTCATTATCCAAAGCCTGGATCCCAGACTGCCAGTGGGTCTGAGGGCCGGCAGCTCGCCACTGCAGCCAGCCTGGGCTAGATGGTGGCGAGAATCTTTCTTTGGTTTTGCAGGGTCACTGGCTGGAGGAGCCCTCTCCGTGTACCTACAGGTACTTCATTTCTCCGATGGTTTTGTCCTGTGGGCCTTTCCCACGCATCCCTGCCTCTTTCTCTGCTACATTTTCAAGTCCCTGGGAGCCAGGTCAGCAGGGCCCTGCCCATCTCCTTGCCCACAGCCCATTGCAAGCTTCTGCAAAGTGCTTCATCAACAGGAAGTGATGTTGAACAAAGTCCCAGTTGGACAATGACAAGTGGAAACAAGAATTCTCTCAGGCCATCGTGGTCCTGCTTGAACTCTTCCCTCCTCCCCCCACACCCACGTGGGTGGACAAGCTGGGGTCTCTCCTGCTGGGTCGGCCACGTAGGCTTGAGTTCAGGCTCTTGCCGTGGGGTCATTTGGAGTTCTGTCTGCAGTTTCTGTGTCTTCCAGATCTGTGGGCTTGGCTTCCAAGTAGCTCCATGGCCTGCCAATTCCTGCCTCAGTCATCCACAGGTACAAGTGGCCACTTCTGATCCTGTAGACACTGTCTTGGTTTTGCTCCAGCATCGATTCCATGGCCTCCTACAAGCTTCATGCTGCACAGAGGACATCATCGGCCGGTCTTCTAGAGACACTTGGAACCCAGACCTTCCTGAGTTTCAAACCAGGTGAATTCATGAACCACCCAGCCAGAGCCCACCTGTCCACTCCAGGAAAGACCACGGCACCCTTGCTAAGTGATGCAGCAAACATGCTAAGCACGCTTGACACGTTTACCACAGACTAAAACATCGTCCTGCCAGCGACGGACAGCTGCTAGACCCACGCCAATGCTTTATCTCTTCTACTCAATAACAGATCGTGTAACTTTAATTTTTCCCAACAAACATCTTTCCGTTCTGAGGACGTGAAAATACACTGAAAAACACCATTTTCACTCCTGACAGTTTTGATGCTCAGAATCAGTGGAATTCACCAGCCCAGAGGTGACCTGCAGCACTCAGAGGTCACTCCGTGCTGACATCTGAACAGTGAGCCACTGATTGGAAATTTGAAACAGCGAGTCCTTCACTAAGGAAAAAATACACATGTCTATTTCTAAAGGAGGGGCCTTTCTAAGGGGAAAAGTCGCTTCTCTCCTGTAAGACTGGTCCAGTGGTGAGTTACATCTCCAAGAAAAGGAGATTTGTCTTGGCTAGCCAAGCTCAGGGCTCTGAGAGGAATTCCTTTTGCTGGAAAACTGGGACCAGTGGCCTGTAGCAATGGGCAAGCTCAGGGTCAGATGCCCGATCTAGAGGCAGGTGTGCCCCCAGCAAGTCCTGATTCCTCTAAGCTTCTGTTTCCTGATCTGCACATGAGGATGGTAACAGGACCCGCTTCGTTGCTGTCACTGGGGGAATTCGAAGCGGTGTCACATCACGGTTGAATAAGCAACTTGCCCAAGGTCACAGGAAGGAGACGATTCGGGTGAGATTTGAACTCAGATATGTGAGCGTTTGTTCCGACGTCAGAGCGCATGTTGCCAGCCACCGTGACACAGGAAAGCTGCTGACCAATGTCTGTAGACACCCGGCGTCTGCCAGCTGGCTCACGGGGCGGAGCTGCTCAGAGCGGCTGTGATGGGAGAGCTTCCAAGAGAGAAGCTTGCCCGGCATGCTGCCCACACGGATAATCCAGGTGGAGGCAAGAGGATCACAAGTTCAAGCCACGCCTGAGCATACAGTGACTCAACAAGACCCTGTCTCAAAAATTTAAAAACAATGTAAAAGACTGGCACCGTAGTGCGGTACAATGGTCCTAGGCTCAATCTGCAGTGCTGCAACAAATAAATAATAGGAGATAAATTAAAAAGAGAGATGCTCAAAGAAATGCGGGGCTCACTAAATTGACCACCTTGTCCAGAAACACCGGTCAGTGGCTGTCTCCGAGGCGGCCACGCAGAGCCACGTTTTCTTCCGTTTTGTGCAGAGGGCTCCTTTGGCTGGCCGCAGAGGTGGCCTCTGACAAAGCAGATGGCAGGGGAAGCAACAGAGGCAGCTCAGGAGCCCGAGCGAAGAGTTTAGCTCCTGCAGCCTCTGGCTGAAGCAGTCCTTTGGGCTGAGACCACATCCGAGCACTGCTGCCCCGGATCCATATCATTGTGTGGGGCAGTCATGTGGCTGTCCTCCCTGCAGCCTGCTCATGGAGCTGGAGACACAGCCTCAGGGCAAGACATGGTGACAGTATCAAGGGTGACCAGGCAAGGCACTGGCCCCAGAAGCAGTGTGAGCGAGTGAGGAACACGGGGCAGGGGCGGTTCTGTGACGAGACCTGGCCATCATGCACATGGCCCGGGGTGCCATCGCCAGCTCCACAACAGAGAAAATGAGAGGGAGAGGGAGAAAGACATCACACAGCAGGAGATCACAAAGACCGCTTGTTCGGCAATGTCCCCTAAGCCTGAGCACACACTAATGTCTCTACCCAGAGACCCTACACACCAGCAAACAGGACAGCACCTGTGTCCCAAAGAACACACAAGGGAATATTCATAGCAGTACTCTTTCCAACACCCCAAAACTGGGAACCTCCCAGACAGCTAGCAACAGTTCAGTGGATAAAGGGTGCCCTAATCTCAGAAAAGCATGACAACGAACAGGGTTAGCAAATCCAGTCTGCATCCAAATCCAGCCACTTCCTGTTTTGTAAATAAAGTTTTATTGGAACACAGTTTTATTTATCATTCACCTGTCCTCTGTGGTCTGTTTGCGCTACTACAGCAGAACAACAGAGACAGAAAAGCCCACAGATGTTTATAGGAGCACAATTCATGACAGCTAAATCCCGGAAGCAACCTGTGTACTTAGCAACAGACGAATGGATAAAGAAAATGTGGTATCTATACATAATGGAATACTACTTGGCTATAAAGAAGGACCAGTTCATTGGAGACGTCTGTAGGAAAATGGATGCTCCTAGAAAATATAATGCTGAGTGAAATAAATCAGACACACATGCTAAAATACTGTATAGTATCCCTCATTTGAGTAAGGCAAAGTACAAACAAAGGGCACAAGGATACATGGAAGGGGTCAAGGGGACAGATCTCTTGGAAACAGCCAGGGTCCGGGAGACCAAGGGCAAGAGGACATGAGAGAGGGAAGTAAGTAGAATTAAGATACACCGTGTACAGGAACCTAATAACCTTAATGAATATAAACATTATATTCATCAACACGAGCTAAAGTGAGTATCGACAAGAATGAAAAAGGGGGGAAGGGATTTACAGGAAGAGGGAGGGGATTAAAAATTAACTATGTTAATGTGCACGTACCTATTTACCGAGATGAATGTAAACTGCGTGTACTGCACACATGTACTAATAAAATATAAAAAAATAAATTTAAAAAATCCCGCAGAGCCTAAAGTATTTACTCTTTGGCCCTTCTCCCCTTCTCAGAGTAAATTTGCCTACTTCTGCTCTATAAAGATGAAAAATAACCAGGTGTAACTTCCCTTCGAAATGTGTGTGATTTTCACAAACACAATATTGATGGAAGAAGACAACACGCCTGAGTACCTGTTGTAAAAGTGCATCTATCTAGAGTGCACAGCGAGCAGCACCGCCAGACACTGCTAGAAGACCAGGCCCAGGTCACCATGGAGCATGGCGGCTGATGAGATGCCGAGAGCTCACCGGCGTCCGACATTCTGATTCTCCGTGGGATCCCCATCGATAGCGTACTGATGAAGCACACGCTTTCCTGTGTGCTTGTCGCTTATCAATAAAAATTTTAAAATAAATGAAAAAGGAAACAGTGGGTGTATATGGTGACACTGAGATGCCAAGGATTTTCTCAATGTATTTCCTGGACAGAAAGCCCAAATAACAGATTGCCAAGTGAGAAAACAGATAACTTCAACTTTTACACATGAGCACACATTTACCCGTTCTCTCTACAAATGTTTATTGATCACGGCGCCATGCTCCAGGTGCTGGGGTATCTGCAGCAGATGAAGGACAGGCCGGTGCTGCCTTCTAGCACTTAATCCTCACACTCCCGTGTGGCCCGGGGTCTTGCAGCCATGTCCACCGACCCTCGCCAGCACGGACCTACAAACACGCACCCACCTGGAACATGCGGGTGGGGCTACTCGCAAGCAAGCACGCTTTTGAATTTTGGACCTCCTACCCTCTATCGTAATCATTGGCTCCCTGCTTCCACGGACATGGGACTGCTGGACAAAGCTGTTTCCCCAAAATCAAAGTGCAGTGGCTCAGGCCAGCTGTTCTCTGCAGATCCCATCTGGCATCTGAGACACATGGAGTTTAGATAAGGGCATACCAGGGACATAGTAGGTAGGTGACCTTGAACCCAAGGATGCTCTTGGTGGTCCAGGCACCTCTCAGCTTCCTGCCATCCATGAGGCTACCTGCCATCCAGACTTCAGTCACCACAGCCTGGTGCCCAGTGGTCAGAGTTTCCTCCATGGGGAAGAGCAGAGCACACTGTGGCCCACATGGTCATCTACGCGATTAAACAGTGTTCCATCCCCACTGGGCTGCCGGCTTCTGGTGACGTGAATTCTGCTCTCTGTGACTGGCCCACCTGCAGCGCCTAGACACGCCTGGCACAGAGCCAGTCTTCAAAGGCGGGTTGAGGAAGTGCTCGCCTCCACCAGTCACCACAGGCCGACGCCTACAGCCCATTGTGAGTGTCGACGTAAGTCTGTCGGCCCATCAGAACCTGGACCTGCAGAAACCCCGGGGAGTTCTGGACAGCTTAACTGAAGAAGGTTTACCGGGCTCATAAATGCACTGTGCTCATTAATATAACAAAAATGGAGCCAGTCCAAAAAAAAAAAAAAAGTGTGAAGGTGAAACTTCAAGCATGGGTGGTGAAGCAAATTTGAGAAACAAAGTTGCTTCTCTTCTCCTGGAAGAGTGCCAGATGGGAGAGTGGGGGCCGCAAGTCCACATCTTTTGTGTCAGGAAGGAGGCCAGCGGACAGAGGGAAGGGGTGTGGGTGCCGCCTTGGCTGTCAGACGCAGCCAGGAGCCTGAGCCTTGCTCCAGGGCACGCCTCGTGGCCAAGGTGCTCACATGGAAACAGGCCAGCTGACCCTTCTCCCGAGGTCTCCTACTCAGAGTGAACCCAGCTCCTTGCTGTGGAGAGAGTCACTGCCCCATCTGCCTTTGTGGCCCTCTCTGACTCAGCCTCCACCACTGTCCTCCGGCCCCAGGCCCATTCCCTCCTTGGGGCCTTTGCACATGCGGGCTCCTCTCCCAGGAGTCCCTCCCACTCTCTTCACCAGGCTGGGTCCTTCCATTCATGTGGGTCTTAGCACAGATGTCGCCTTCTCTGAGAGACCGTCCTCGGTCGTCCGGTCTCCATGAGACCCAGCCTTGCCCCTGCTCTCCATCCCCCGCCTTCTGTGGCTCCTTCCAAGACTGGTCACTGCCTGAAATCACCTCTTTTATTTTTCTGTTCAATGGGCCTCATCAGGGCAGGTTTACCCTCCTGTTCATTGTTCTATCCCCAGCTTGAAGAGACTGCACAGGTAGACAGAGAGCACTGGGAATATGTTGAATAAACAAAGGAATGAATGAATGAATGAATGAATGAATGAATGAATGAATGAAAAGAGCATCCATGCTAGAGCAGACGCAGCTGCCCCTCGGGGTGCTGGGTGAGGGTCATCAGGAACCCACCCACCTCCTGGGCCCGGTGTGCAAACTTCGGCGCAGGGCTCTGCACCTCTTTCCCAGGCGCTTTGAAAAGGGGACCTGCAGAGAGTTCGTGTGGAAATGTGGGGAGAAGGGCACCTTGGTTCCTTGGTTCCAACCTCAGCCCTTCACTTGCTGTGTGAGCTGCGCTCCATCGCATCTCTGTCTGGTCCAATGAGAAAATGCTGAGTGGTCCCTTCAAGCCCTGATGTGTGAGGATTCTCCAAGTTTGCTTTCTTCATGAACAGACTCCACTTTTCAATGTCTGAGAATCAAGCAACCCTGAATCCTCATGCCTTTCTTTCTTCCACAGTGTCCATCCTATAATTTCTGAACTGCATGTGTCCACTTACTCATTCAGCAATCCTTCCGACATTAGGATGCCCAGCCATCGGGTATTTGGGGACTCTGCAGATGCACCCGGCGTGTGTGTAGCCATGGTCACTGTTAAATACCCGCCCATCTCTCCCTCTTCTCTGCTCGTCCCTATTTGGCCTCCCAAGGACTGTGGGAAGCAAACTCTATCACACCATTATGCAGATGGAACAACTGAGGCCCAGCACCGGAAGGGACTTGTCTAGGGTCACACAGCTAGTAGTCGAGGCAGGATTTGCACGGAGAGATATCTGGCCCCAAGTTTTTGATCTGCCTGAGGACTTGGAACCCCCACCATAGCATCTCATCTCCTCTCCCCCTAGGAGAGGGCCTGGCGGTCCCTTTGGTCATGCTGTTTCTCCTCAAAAGCAGAAGCAGTTTAGGGAAGGACGGTGCCTGGTAACAACACCGAACCGAAGGGCTTATGGCCTGGGAGGTTTCACAAGCACGGTCTGATCAGTCACCACAAATTAACGCGGCATCAGCCCCCTCTCAGCACCACAACAGCCTCCAGATCAAAGAGGCAGACGACGATCCAGGTCATACGTGAAGAAAGCATCCAAGAATCAAGTATCATTTACTGTGCTAAGCAGATTCCTTTTTCCTACAATGTGCTGATTTTGAGACACCGAAATACATTCAAATTAATCCCTGAGCTATTCTGCTTCCAAATTCCCATTTAGGGTTGACTCCATGGCGCATGATATTACTAATTCAGAGCTCGGGGAGGGTGCACTGATCGCCTTAGACATGGCGAGCACTCCACTAAAGCACAATTTGACCAGAGATAGAATTCAGAGCCAGAGGCAAGCTGGAACCTCCAGTGCAGCATCCAAGGCCTCCCAGGGCCTGACTCCAACCAAATCCACCCACAAACATGAGAAACGAATATTTATTGAGCACCTACTATGCATCAGATGCTGGACATATGGTCTGATGAAAATACAGCAGTGAATAACATAGACAAAATTCCCCATCCTTGAGGAATTTACATTCTTGTAGGGGACATAATACTAATCATAAATTATATCATACATTAGAGAAAATCTCCATGAAGCAAAATAAAGCAAGGTCAGAAAACAGACAGGACTGGGTGGCAGGGATTGTGAGTTAAAATAGGGTTGTCAGAGCTTGGCACAGTGACGCACACCTGTAATCCCAGCTATTCAGGAGGCTTGTGAGTACAAAGCCAGTCCCAGGAGCTTAGAGAGATTGTGTCTTAAAATAAAAAAATGAAAAAAGCTGGGGTTGTAGTTCAGTGGTAGAACTCCCCTAGCTTCAACCTTCAATATTGGAAAAAGAAGAAAGGGGTGGGGGGAGGCAAGAGGGACAGAGGAGGGAGGGAAGAGAAGGGCAAAAAAAAGGGAAGGAAGGGAGGAAGGAGGAAGAAAGGAAGGGAGGAAGGGGGCCTAGTTTTCTAAAATGAACCCAGGTAAACGAAAACTTCATTCCAAGGCTACCACAGTGACCCCAGGAGAGCTGACAGGACTCCATCTACACTGGAAATTGGGGAGATGCAAGAGAAGGTTGAAGTGTCCACGTGTTTTGGATGCAGAGCTCACGATGTCTGTGACAGAATGGAATAAAGGAGGTGACACTTCCAGTTCCAGGCGCCCTGAGCACCTGAGCGGGGCTGGTCCCTCCCTGTGGCAAACGTGGCTGAGAACAGAGCAGCGAAGATCAGATCCGTCCAGGGTGCTCTGGGTTTGAAAGGTACAGTGGACCTGCAGTGGAGCCGGCCAGCAGACCAGACCCTCCCCTTACGGACTCCGTGTTTGCATGGCAGGGGGGCTTCTCCTTTTTGTGCTTTCCTGGTCCCAACAGCGCCTCGGTCTGCGCGAATCCTTTCCCTGAAAGTCACCCTCCCGAGAGGCCGCAGGAGCCATCCCCGCCACCTCACAGCCCCTTCCCTGCGCCTCTGCCGGCTCCCTCTATCAAAGAGGAAATACGCGAGGTGGGGCAGGGCATGGCACGGGGCGCGCCCTCCGGGCTCGTGAGTGGCTGCTACCTGCCTTGCCCTGCTCCTGGGGACCTCGGGCTCTTCTTCAGAGCCTTTTCACAACACGCTTTTATCAATATGATTCCAATAAATGTTTCAGTTCCGCATATAAATTCCAGTGCCCGGCTGCCCAGCGGAGGAGACCTGCTCAATGAGCGGCCCATAAAGATGTAATAATGCAATTAAAAGGTATGGCCTGTCGCCCTCGTAAAACCGGAGATCAATGCGGGGGGAGCAGAGACGGCGGGGAGAGGAGTCTGGCTTCCCTGCAGTGTCTGGGGGATGAGGACGCTGGACAGACAGGCCACCGACCTGGGGACAAGGCACTCTGGCCTGGGAGAGGCTTGGACCTCTGTCCCTTCTGCGGACTGGGGTCAAGAGATCTGCTCTGTGTCTCCAGACCTGACTTGGGGCCTTCTTTAAACCTCAGTCTTGCCCTCAGTGAAATAGGTACAATGATGGCACTATCTTCTGTCCCATACAGTTGAGATGGAACAGACCCAGAATTTTAATGCTGGAAGGGTCCTAAGTCCAGAGTCCACAGGCTGCACAGACGCGGACTCAAGGGAGACAAGGGAATGGCGGATGGTGGCGAAATGGGCAACCAAACGTCGAGGAGGAGAGGAGACAGCTCTGCCCTCTCCCTCCTGCCACCTGCTGCCAGGCAGGAATGCCAGCCTGAGGTTGCCAGCTCGCAATTTTCAAGAGAAACAGAATTTCGGGATTTGGATATGATTTCAAAATTTTCACAGTTCTGCTTGAGCAAAAAGTAATCACATCTGCTGGCCACGTACTGCCTGAGGCCTCCTGTTTGCAGCCCTCCACCGCGCCAGCTCACTTGGGGGTGTGTGGGGCCCTCGATCCCTGGGTGCCGCCTCTGGCTGTTTGTTCTCACGCGTGCAAGTGTGCAGAAGGCAGCCAGCTCCCGACGCTGCAGTGAGGCCACCTGAGCTCTCTGCCCCATTCTTCCCGTGGCTGGCTGCGTTATCTCATGAAGTCACTGAGCCTCTCTGGGCCTCAGCATCCCTGAGTAAAAGCGAATCTGAGCCCCCACTCAGAAGTCCTGTGAGGGTCTGGTGAGCCCTCCCTGAAGAGGAGAAATGTGGGGGGGGGGCTCTTTCACAGGGCTGAGTAGAGACGAGCTAGGACCAGAGGAAGAGGTGAGGAGCTCCCAGGCAGAGGAGCATGTGCAAAGGCCCTGTGGTGAGAGGAAATATGGAAGTGGATAGGAGCAAAAGAATGTGTGCCAAAGTTCTCATTAGCTACTCAAAGGATTTCGTGAGCCCCTACCATCGTTAGAAACCTAATGTCTGAGCTGACAACTGGAAAACTGTGGCTTTACGTCTGCTTATTCAGAAATGCAAGCCTCCGACGTCGCACCAGACCTCCTGAATTAGACGCTCAGAGGCCCCCCGAAATCTGTATTTTCCAGAAGAATCAGATTCACCTCAAAGCTTGAGAACCTTGTGCCAAGCTTCTCTGAAGCACTTTCCTCCTGCCTACCTGACCTGGCAGCTTAGCGGCTCTTCTCAGGGAATGAGAACCAAGATCACTATGTACCTGTTCCGTGTTGCCCTCTGAGGCGCTTTCCTGTATCACCCTGACATGGGTCCCACTTGCCAGGTGAGGAGACTGAGGCTCGGAGAGGTGCAGGAGCCAAGTCAGGCAGTGTCAGGCCTGACACGCACACCCCAATCTGAGCCCGAGTGCAGACCTCGCTCCTCAGTCTCCCGTCTGTCTTGACTCACAGGCCCCAGTAAGAGTCTGTATAAAGAGGGCTGTGCAGGAAGGAGCAGCGATTACACTACCTGACACTCGCTAAGCCCCTACGTGCCATTTAACCACCCAGTACTTGTGAGAACAGATGAAATAAAAAATAGAAGCTAAGAGCACATGGCAGAGGAGATACTTGGCTACTGTCAGCCCTGGTCTCAGGAGGAAGAACTCAAGCCCACGACTCTCTGCCGACTCCCAGCTATGAAGCTTTATCTCCGTAACCCTCCGCAGATCTTCGGGGCCCAGATGACCCTGAAGTTGCTACTGGGATGGTGGGGATTTCAGCACGGGGCAGGCATGCGCTAGATCACTGGTCCCAGAGAACTTCTTACCACTCAGAGAATCGGTAAGAATTTGCCTGAAAGGAAATTCGAGTAGAATCTTCTCCATCTTACTGGGAACACAGGTGCAACCCTGAGGCCCGAGCAAGGTAAGGAACTGCCTGAGCCCCAGAAGGACATTATGGATGGAGATGGGACTGGAACTCAAATACACCACCTCCTGATTTTCTGGGCAAAACACTATCTCACAAGGTCTCCAAGGAGTGAAAATAGAGCGTGGGAGCGAGAATGGCTGGAAGAGGAAAGATGAGCCAGAGTTTGCCTGCAGACAGGAGAAGGCGAATGGACAGGGCCAAGTTCTCTCTGGAATGAAGGGTCCCACGGACGTGAAGCCGAGAACGTGAAGTTCAACTCATATGTGATGTGTGGCTTGTAAAACTGGCCCAAATTTCCCCTTTCTATGTGTCCATGCCACTTGCAGTGTGCTTACTGTTCCCTCCATGAGGAGCTGGTGTCTGTCCCCACTGCTTCCGTCTGGACTGGCACGGGGCGTGCTTTCCTGAGCTGCACCAGAGGCCTCATGTGCTTCTGCTGTTTCTCTCGGAACTCACCGAGCCACCATGTCTCTGCTGGAGGATGCAAGACACATGTTCCTGACCCTCAACATCCCAACAGTCAGCCAACCACCAGATGAAAACAAAGTCCATCTACACACCCAAATAGCTGAGCCCAGCCCAGCTCAGAATTGCCCAATTCACCTGTCAGTTTGTAAGCAATAACAAACACACGCTGTGTAAAGTCACTGAGCCCTGGAGATATTTGTTCCTCAGCAGTAGCTAACAGATACATCTCGGTTACCTTACTTCCTAAACCTATCATCTTGGGAAAATCACTTCATCTCTTCAAACCTCAATTTCCCCACTTGCAAAATGCTGGTGTGTGGTGATGATCACGATAAAGCCAACCTCCCAGAGTCTTTGTGAAGATTAAAGAAGAGCACGCATTCAGGCTTAGCAGCATAGTTCCAGGCATGCAATGAGTTCTCAGTACCTGTTGATTTCTTTCTTCCAGGCCTCATCCCACAGCCTCCATCCACTGGAAGATGACAGAATGTGTCATTTGCTCCCAGGCACTGTTCCAGACAGAGCTGTAATTAAATGGTGACTAGGCTAATAAGCTTTGGAACTCCAAAGCCTGATCCACAGGTGCCCTGGACTCCTCTTGAACCCCCGGCCCGAGGGGCAGTGGGGCAGAGGCAGTGCCAGGGCAGGCGGCCCCGATGCAGGCTGAGTTCAGCAGTGCAGTTCGCTCTGCTTGCCGGAGCTTGCATGTTTACATACATCCCATAATTACCATCTGCACAGCCAGCGGCATTTGTTGCAAATGGGCCGTTTCCATCTGTTGAAGCAATTTCCTCAGAGGAATTTGCATTGATCACTTTTTTATGCAAAGCTTTTGTATAGATCATTTTTCCCCCCAATGGTTTTTAATAGGTCTAAATATTTGCAGGGCAGGGAGGGGCCTGGGAAGGAAGGGGCTGGGGATTGGGGAGCATCCTTCTGGGGGCTCAGAGACAGGAGGATTGCACCTCCACAAAGCTCCACCTGTGCGCCTCCCTCGCAGCGACCCGACTCCCCCACTGTCGAGTGCCCCAGCCTCAGCAATGCCATTTCAAATATTTATTGTTTGCCTTTCTACTTGAGCTGGTTGCTCATGGTTAATGGAGAGACCTCACAACGAGGGAAAAATGGGGCGTGGTAATTAGCCAAGCAACTGGTGACTCGGGCTCCCAGCTTCCTACCTGAGAGGGCCAGATGGACGATTTTGCATATTTTTGACAGCTGTAATGAACAGGGCAGCTCCGTATTGATTAAATGTCTGGGAAATTAGTGCAACCCTCTGGAGCTTCATTATTTACTATTTCTGCTCAAATTCTCAGCAAAGTTTACATAAGCAGAAGTCAGCAATAAGAGAAGAGGAGAAAGAGGAGACAGTTGAACGAGATGATAAATGCTTTATAGGGCCCCAGCCCAACAGATGCAGAAGAAGAGCAGACTGTGGTTTTGACATTGAGCTCCTGGAGGGTAAAACTCTTGATTGATTCATTTCTATGTCCCGGTGTCTGCCAGGGCACCTGACACATAGTAGGTGCTCGGGAAACGATTGTCCCTGAACTAAGAATTTCATGAGAACACTAAATCGGGGTCCAAGGCTCATGCAGAGATTTAGCCTCCTTAGGCAGGTGACAGACCACACCACCAAACAGGTGACGTTCTGCTCTTGAAATAGAACTTGCAGCCTTTCATAAGCAAAACACTTGTGTGTGAGTAACAGCTACACCTGCCTGTCCTGCGACCTCATGTCTATTCTTTTCTAGGCATCTCTCACGCCCCTCAGATGTCCAGTGCTCCTCCCACCTCCACCAAGCACACCTCACTGGGGCCCGGGTGGGCTTGTCAAAGACACCCTGCAAACTTCTGGCTCCAAGAATCAATAGCCAAACAGTCTCTTGGGTGATTCTGATGCACTGAAGCTGGATGACCATGATGGCTCTGGAATCCTCATCCTCCTTCTTCTCAGTCATACACCCTTGAAGAGCATGGCACAGTGCCCTCCGAGTGCCTGTGCCCCTTTCCTCATCTGCAGCTGACAATGGGATTCACCTCTTAAAAGCTTGCAGTAGAACTCAGTGAGCTGACATATGGAACGAACGAGCTATGGTACATAGTAGGCATTTTGTACGGGCCACTAAGGACTCTCGGTAATGGGCAGATTATTTCAGGAGTTGCTTTACAGAAAGGGCAGAGTCTCCATGGCCCAGATGAAATGCCACGGAGATTTCTCCGCTGCTGCCTTTGCCTCAGCCTCAGCCCTGAACCCGCAACCTCTCCACTCAGTAAGCCACATTCTGTCCTTTCCATGAGGGTCTGGTCTCCCATACTTGACCTCAAGCTAGAAGACCATGTCCCAACCCCTGAATGCTCAGGCTCTTCTCTCCAGCAGTTTGGAGATCTCTTCTACTGCGGATGCTCCTGGTCTGATCATCCTTCCGAGAGTGCACACTGGCTCTCATGCACGGAACACACCCTGGTTGTTGTGGAATCTCAATGCCTTCATCTCAGAAGACTGGGAAATGTCTCTGTGGTTAAAAGTTGACCATCAGGCAGCTATTCAGATTGGTGTAAGATGCTCCTTTGGCTATACCTTTTCATTTTAGCATATTCAGGGAAGTTAATCAGGCCTTGAGAAGCTAGCCAGCCTTCAGTACATACGGAGGAATAGAAGATGGGTTGATACTTTCAGTAAATGACGGACAGATACGGTGGTGACAAAGAGGACTGTGGGGATAGGATGGTGATGTTAACAATGGCCCCACACAGATTTACTCATTTATACTATGGACTCTTGAAGATGCTTGTGTTTGAGACCCCCATTTAGTAACCGGGTTAAGAAATAGGTGTATGGATGGATGGTTGGATGGATGGGCAGAAGGAAGGAAGGGAGTGAGGACAGCAATGAAGAAAAGATAGACTGATGCATGAATGGGTCAAGGGAAAGATGGGTGGGTGGATAGATGATGGATGGAGAAGAGGACGGGTGGATGGACGGGTGGATAGATGGATGGATGGGTGGAGAAGAGGGTGGATGGACGGGTGGATAGATGGATGGATGGGTGGAGAAGAGGGTGGATGGA
>PVJO010009568.1:0-68655 GCA_004026905.1 Hystrix cristata
GGGCATCTGAAATGAATAAACATTTCTCAGATGAAGAAATAAAAATGGCAAATAAATATATGAAAAAATGTTCAACATCATTGGTCATTCGAGAGATGCAGATCAAAACAACACTGAGATACCATCTCACTCCAGAAAGAATAGCTATTATCAAGAAATCAACCAATAACAAGTGCTGGCAGGGCTGCGGGGAAAAAGGGACCCTCCTGCACTGTTGTTGGGAATGTAGACTGGTCCAACCACTGTGGAAATCATTGTGGAGATTCCTCAGAAAACTACAACTAGAGGTTCCATTTGACTCGGCTATTCTGCTGGGTATCTTCCCAGAAGAATTAAAATCATCATATCACAGTGATATATGCACAACCATGTTCATAGCAGCACGATTTGTAATAGCTAAGTCTTGGAAACAACCTAAATGCCCAACAACTGATGAATGATTAAAAAAGAGGTGGTTTTTCTACACAATGGAGTACTACACCGCCATAAAAAAGGATAAACTAGAGTCATTTGTATGTAAATGGATGTTCCTGAAGAACATACTATTAAGTGAAATAAATCAGACACTTATTAGTACACATTGAATTGTTTCTCTGATATGAGAAACCATAAGTGTAAATAAGGACAAAGGGGTAGAATAGATATTTTGTTTAAAAAAGAAAAAAGAGAGATAGTAGTCAAAAGAGAGAACTAGATAGGGAAAAGGGGGATAAAGAAGAAGGTTAAAAGAAAAGTAAGATGAAAGGGGAAAAAATGGGAAAGCGTAGCTACACTTGGTGCAAATAAGGAGGGGTGGGTGAATGGAAGGGAGGGGAGGGGAAGGGGGGGAAGAGGGAGGAAAACCAAGATGTATCATGTACAGGCACAAAATAACCATGTTGATTATGATTATGTATACAATGTACCAATACATGTTCTTGGTAAAAATAATAAAAAAATTTAAAAAAAAATCCAAACCAACCAAATAAAGGCAGCATCAAAAAGTCTGTTTCTCTAAGAAAAAAAATAATAAAATAAAATATAATAATTGATAAACTAACACTAAATTGAAATTAGGAAGTCCTGCTCTGTGAAAGACAAAGTCAATAGAATGAGATGAATTATAGAGTTGAAAAAAATTTTTCAAAGGATATATATATATATATAATAGATGACTGTTGTCCAACAGTACAAAGAACTCTTGAAATTCAACAGTGGAACAATGAACAAACCAATTTAAAAATAGGCAAAAGATATGAACCACCTCTTCAAGAAAGATACACAGATGGCAAATAAATATGTAAAAGATGCGCAACATCATATGTCATTAAATTTAAACCACAATGAGACACCAAAAAGTTATTAGAAGGACAAAAATCCAAAACACTGACAAAATCAAATGCTGACAATTATATGGAAGAGCAGGAACTCTCATTATTGGCTGTAAAGCCTTTTAAATTATAGTATCTTCTTATAAAACTAAACATACTCTTACCATATGGTCCAGCGATCACAGTCTTTGGTATTCACCTAAATGAGATGAAAGTTATGTCCACATAAAAACCTGCACACAGGTGCTTATGGCAGGTTTATTCATAATTTCCAAGACTTGGAAGCAATCAAGATGTCTGCCAATAAGTAAATGACTAGATAAACTGCAGTCAACAAGACCATGGAACATTATTCAGTGCCAAAAAGGAATATATTCTCAAGCTATGAAAAGACACAGAGGATCTTAAATGTATATCATCAACTGAAAGAAGACAAACTGCAAAGGATACATACTATGTGATTTCAATTATATGACAGTTTGGAAGGCAAAATTATGGATACAGAAAAAAGATCAGTAGTTTCCCAGGATTGTAAAGCAGGGAAAAAAGAACAGGTAGAAAACAGGACTTTGAGGGCAATGAGCAAGCTCTACTTGATACTGTTACAGTAGATATATGGCAAAACGCATACAGTGTACAACACCGAGAAATGACTGATGTCAACCGTGGACTTTGGGTGATAATGGTGTATCGATATAAGCTTATTGATTTTAACAAATTGTAGGATAATGACAGTTGGAGAAAATGTACATGTGTGAGGCAGGAATATCATTTCTGTTCAATTTTGCTGTGAACCTAAAACTTAGCTAAAAATAAACTCTACTCTAAAAGCAAAGCAGGGCCCCTTGCGCCTGGCTCCGCTTCTGGGCTGTCATGAGCAGCTTTCCCCCACTGCACACTTCTGCCATAATACTTCTGTGCTGGTGCCAACTAGCCATTGACAGAAACCCCGGAAACTGTGATCCAAAATTACAGAACGAAGAATGTTGTCTGCTTGAGCCTGGGTGACCTTCTCCTGGTAATCCTCGTGGTGTTTTGCTGGTTACTTAGAAGAGGAGAAGGAGTCAATAAGGTACTTCCAGGAAGCCTCAGGCTGGGAGCTTTGCTAACGCTTGACAGTTATATCTCAATACTTGAATAAACAACCACAAAAGATGAGTGACTGAATGAATGAATGAATGGATGAATGAATGGCAGGGCAACTTAAGAATGTATGTGGAGAGGGGCTAAACTCAACTTGACACTATAAAGGGCTCAAAGCAAATCATCTTCTCAGGAATATTTAGCATCATAAAATTTTAATTCTCTAGAGTCTAAATAATAGATATAACATAATCCCCACAAAAATATTAAAAGGATTTTTAATAGCACAAACTTCTTTTTTCATATTGAAATGCTAAGGAGGGGACGATATAGCCAAAAAAAGAGAGTAATTTCAATCATACGAGTAAGACAATAGGACAGTGATAGTGATGATTACGTAACCAAAATTTCAAACCAATAGAAGAGAATAAAATTAAAACAAGCTCTCAAAAAAAGTAAAAAGCGTACAAATTCATAGAGAATTTAGTACATGATAAAAGCAGCAGTCTAGATTAGCAGAAGCATGATTAATATTTCTTAAATGATACGGGAAAAATTGTACCCATCAGGAAAGATAGTAAGTTGGATATCTACTTTAAATTTCATACCATAATAAATTCAAATAGAACGAAACTAAAGTAATAAAGACATAAAATAGAATTACAGGAGACTTCTTAATTTTTAAGTGGCATAGGCATTTATTAATATCATCTAAAAGCTAGAGACTATAAAATAAATAATAAATTCTACAAAAATATATGAATTTTGTTCATAGCAAAATCCACCATAAAGTAAAAATACATAATTACAAAAACACTAGAAAAAACTCATAAAATCTTTTCTCTCTTCACCCTTCCTCCCTTATACACATACACCCATTACATATACAAACACACACACACACACCCCTTACATATGCAAATACATATACATACACTTCACATATACAAACACAAACACACACACACCTGCAAATCTTATTTTAGACAGAGTGAACTGTATTATTACATAATGAATCCTAGACATCAAGAAAACTATCAACCCTTTAGAGAAGTGAACAAAGGATATAAAAATTTTTTTCATAACAAGAGAAATAAAATTAAAATTCCTGAGACATAGTTTATACATTAGAGTTGTAAAAAAAATTAGGAATTACAGAAACTCTTGTATCTTTGGAGCATATAACTGTGAAGAGTTTTACCAAGCAATATCTATTAAAATTAAAATGCACATACGCTCTAGCTCAACAATTCCAATTTTAAGAAGTTACACATAAGTGCAAAAGTTCTACATATAAATGCATATTTGGTCTACATATATTTATGAGAAATGACTTATGTACAAAATTATATATTGTGTTTCTACTTTTTTATATTATGTGAACTGGCAATAGAACAAACCAACCCAAATGTCACTATGAGGGAGTTAGTTGAATAAATAACACAATAATATGAAGCTATAGAATACAGTGAAATAGGTTTTTATGGACTGAGAAAATTATCTCGATGTACATTAAGTGGTAAAGCCAGATACAGAATAGTGTGTGTAGAATGCGTCCACTTGTGTCAACAGGGGAGGGAGAATCTATGTATTTGTATTCACTTAAAGTCTCTCTGGAAAGATACAAAGATGAAATTGGCTACCTGTGGGAAGCTGGAGACAAGGGTGGAAAGAAAATTTTTATTCTGAACCCTTATGTACCTTTCACAACTTGAATTGTATGAATGCATTACTATTCCATAAAAGCAATATACAATTCGATTTAACAACAATAACAAAAATCACAAGAAGAGAAGGCTGCTCTCGCATTCCCTAGCTCCATGTTAATTTTTTTGGTCTACCCTTTCTGCTCATTTAAAAAGGAGAAAAGAAAAAAAGAAAAAAAAAAGAAGAAAAGAATTTGCCAAAGAAGATGCATCGGGGAGGAGCAAGAGTCAGGTAGTGCTGGGACTCATGAGACGCTGTGGGCTGCCCAGGCACAAAAGACAGCTTGAACAAGAGGCAGCAGCAGATAGGGATCTGAAAGAGGTGGGATTCCTCGAAAGATTGTACCCAGAGAGTGGTCAGACCTCCCAAGAGAGAGCTCGGACACGCCATTGCAGCAGCAGCCAGCCCTCCTCAGGCAGAGAGGCGATGCTAGCCATAATTGGCCGAGACTATACCACTCAAGTAAGAGACACTTTTCATCCTATCCTCCTCCTCGCACTGTGACACTCTGAGGAAAAAGGGATCCAGAAAACATCCGGAAGGAGAGAGAAGAAAATGACCCTCTCCATATCCGACCCTTCAGTCCAATCCAGAGTGCAGAAAAATGAGGAGAAAGGCAATAAATTAGGCATAGGATGGATTTGCAAATTTTTTAGTCAACACATAATGGTATATACTTATAGAGTACACTGTAAAAATCTGACATATGCAAACAACGTACAGAGATCAAATCAAGATAACTGGTATTTCCATCTTCTTAAACATTCATCATTTGTGTTGAGAAGCTTCAAATAACTCTCTTCTAGTCTTTTATAAAACATACAATAAACTGTTTAGTATACAATAAATCTCAACTGTGGTCACCCTACAATGCCACAAAACATTGCTAGAACTTTTTCCACCACGATAGCTGTTTGGGTACTTATTATCCAACCTCCCTTCTTCCTCCTTCCCTTCCCAGCCTCTCATGATCGCTAGTCTTCTCTCCACAGGTCTCTCCACACCTGGTTTATTTCACTCAACATCGTATTAAGAGACATGAACTTTTAAACAGACATTCCTTTTACTATCTTTTTCAATATATTTTGACACGTACAAAAACATACGTAGACATGTTAATAATAAAGCTTAATAGTATAACAGATATCCATTAAGCCACTATCCAACCGAAGAATATTACAGTATCATTTTTAATTGTAATAAAGTACTCATAAAATTTACTATCTATTTTGAGCATACTTACTGTTCAGCTGTATTAAGTACATTCACATTGCTTTGCAACCATTACCACAATCCACCCCCAGGATGCTTTTCATCTTACAAAACTGAAATATATTCCCATTAAATAATAACTCCCCCTCTCCCCTTCCTCCTCCTTGGCAACCACATTGGTACGTTCTGGCTGTATGAATTTGACAACCTTAGTACCTCATGGAAGTGGAATCCTATAGTATTTGTCTTTTTGCGATTGCTTTATTTCCCTTAGTAGAAACTCAAGGTTTATCCCCACTTTAACATGAGCACAAAGTTTGAGAATCACCCTAAGGGAGAAGAAAGGAAGATCAGTAGAAAACAAGTCATTTAAGAATAAGAACATTTCAGGTTTGTTCCCCAAATAAGTTCATTCTCTTCTCAATAAACTATTCACTGCTATTTCTTCCACTGGCACACTGTATCCATGTTGTCTGTCTGATAAAGTCTAAACCTTACAGTCATTTGAAGAAATGTTGCCAACAGTTTTAAAATAACGAACACTGTCTTTCCTGATTCAAAATGTCTATGGATGGTTTGAAGATCAGACAGCATTATCACCTTCACAGACGATCATGTCACAAATGGTTGTGATGACTCTAATAAGGTAGCAGTCTGTGAGCTCAAGCTCCTCCTCAAATTAGCCCTAAACTGATCTCAAAGCAGATTGAAGATATTCACACATAGATAACCAACAGAGAATTAGCAGATGCAATCTTTTCTCTCTTTTGCCTGCCTCCACTCATTGCCATATGCATAGCGAAAAGTATCTCAACTACTCGGTATCAAGGGGAACACCGAGGTGGTGGGACACAGCACAAATTCCATGCACATTTCCTGGCAATGCATCAAGTACTCTGATTTTATGTTTGTAGTAGGGGTAAAACAGCAGAACAATGAATATATAAGATCATGTGTACAAAAATAGTATTTCAACAAATGCTAAACATCCCTCTAGCATCTTTATCCTATCAGATACAGAGTAATACCATTAACTACTCATCTATTGCTAGAAACAAACGGTGTTATTTAATCTTTCTGTAAAACTCAGGAAAATAAAGGTGAGGCACTGTCATTTTTCTAACATTATAACATACAAAAACACAAGACAATTGTAAAAGAGAGTTGCTCTGGGGAAGAAAAATGATTAAATAGTTCATTCAAATTCATTTTATAGAATGATACCTTTCACAGATACAACTTCTCAGTAATTTAACATTCTGTTGAGATCGCAATTATTTCCAGGACAGGAGAGAGAAAGAATAATTTTATTCGAAAAAGTATTATTAAACTATAAGACCATTTAATATTTAAAATGTAACTTATTTTTTCATATCAAATGAATAAAATTTTTGCTCTGGTAAGCAAATATAGAATTCAGTCTCTGGGAGCCATTTACCTGTACTCACAACATTTGGGAGGCTGAGGCAGTGGGATCGCAAGTTCGAGGCCAGGTTAGGCTATACAGGGAGTTCAAAGTCGGCCTGAACTACATTGAAAGGTCCTGTCATGAAACAAAACAAACAAAAAAGATCTAACGTGGCTGAATAGAGGAGGAGTCAGGTTGGAGATACTCAGAGCAGATTCACTAAGGAAGGTATTCTGAAGTTGGAGGAAGAGGAACTAATAAGAAAGACTACAGATATACATCAAACCAAACAACTGGATCGTTTCAAAGGGGAAGTGATGCTAGTCAACCTGCTCCCCAACCCCAGATCCTGTAGGAGCAGCCATTTTGAAAGTGTCACCGTGATAGTCAATTGACTGGATCAACTTGAGCAACAAATACCCAATTAGATTGACTCAGCATAGTTCAGAAGACACACCCCAGGGAGGATTCTTGCCAGAACGGTATAGAAGGGAAACAAAGAAGGAAGGATTGCTTCCATTTCTTCAGAGGAGCTCCAGTCTTTGCCTTCACCTTGGACTTTGTCTCCTGGCTTCCGGTGCAGACTCTCCAGTCTTCCAACACAGACTCTTGGGCCTCCAGCACCAAGCCTTCGGCCTTCCATCACAGGCCCTTTGGCCTCTTGATACGGACTCAAGGGGAACACTACAGTGAGCTCCATGGCTGCGGCTGGATCTTTTGGATCCCCAGTGCACAGACAGACCTTTTGCAGTCTTCCACACCTGACTCTGTGGGAGGCCTTTGAAAGCCAATCTTATATATTTGTATATCTTGTATTAAGTTTGCTTCTCTAGTAAGAACTGATACAGTCATGATGTTGCAGAGCTGGACTCCTAGACAGACCGACCATTCCCTCCTCCTCATCTCCCCTTCCAAACACTGGGGAAAGCTGCATTCCTGTGGCGTCCTCTCCAGCACTTATTATGGGCAGAAGCATCCCCCTCACTGTGGCCAGAGAGTGGATAAACAGGCAAACGGTACCCAGCCACATCCACCAGGACTCAGCCTGGCTCACACACCGGCATGCCAAGTCACCGGCGCGCATGCCCAGTCTACCTGGACCTGACCTGCGTGCCCACGTACAGGCGAGTGCACCCACCAACGGGCTGAGCCTGCCCTGCACCCACCCCGGCGCACCAACTCAGCAACAGAGTCACTGGCCTGATACCCGCCGCGGAGTCGCCTGTGTGCTCCCCTGTCATCAGACTGCAAATAAGACAAGAAAGGAATTGCATGGACGATGTACATGCGGTTCCTTTGTGGCACCGTGAACACAAAGAAGCTGCGTGCATGTTTCTCCTGTGGGAGTGCTGGAGTTGGGTCCCTGTCAGATTTGTTGTTGTTACTTTTTTTCTTTTTTTTCTGCTTTAATTTAGTTGCTATTCTCTCTCTTCTCTCTCTCTCTCTTTCCCCGTACTCCTTTTCTTTAGCATCTGTAGCAACACTATTTTTTTTAATTTTCACTTGTTTTTCCAACTTTTTAAGTTCTTCCTTTTAAATTTATTTTTCCCCTATATTTCACTATCCCTGACATTCTCATCTTACCTCATATCAACCTCCTGTTCTATCTATCCTATTATTTTTGCTCTTCTTTATTTCGCCTAGCTCCTTGTCTTCCCTTGCCCCCTGTCTACCTTACAGGTGCACAAATAAATCAGCAGGGTCTAACAACTTCGCAGTGCCCCTTAATCCTTAATTACACCCCCTACTCCACTGCTCCTACATACTGCCCCTCACCTCACAAATATTTTTGTAAAACCCTCAAATTAACCTTTCACTCCAACTATAAAAGACCTCTAACAGGATATGACCCCAGATCTGAATTGTTTTACCTATTAATATTTCTGCTATTTTCCTCCTGCTGACTTACACACACCTTTTACCCATCTCTTGCCCTCCCTTCCTCTTCCACATCAAAAACTAACCACTAATAGCAAAATAGTGTAGGAGGTAAAGGTTACTAATAAAGGGTAAAAGTGTAAATTCAAAGTTTAATTCATATAAGTGATGTATAATCAGAAACGTTGATGTTGTTCTAACCAATAGTAATTCTCTTCTCACAACAAGATGACAGGTGACAAGATGACCATCTAAATTAACAAGCAAAAGGAGTGAACAATATCTCTGAAGAAATAAAGTTAGGAACATATCACTGGAAGAAACAACCTAACTAAAAAGATGTTCATGTTAACTATAATTTCTTCTTGCCCTACTCAACCACATCCTAAACCTTGTGTGTGTGTGCGTGTGTGTGTGTGTGTGTGTGCATGTGGTATGTATGAACGAGGAATATGAGAAAACAAGACAAAAAGGCCTCCAAGTTCCCCCAGCTCCCTCAAGGCTGATCTGGGGCTCCAGTGAAGAGGAAAGCAAATCGGTAGCAGAGCTTTATGAATTGATTAAAGAAGAGGTAAAGACACTTCGTGAGTTCAAAGAGGACATGAGCCAAAAGTTCATGAAATTATCATACGCAATGTCCTATATGGATGTGGGAGAAACAAATAAATATTGGAAGAGCTGCCAGAATGGTTGAAAAATGAATGACAAATTTAACAGAGATAGACTCCGTGAAAATACATGAGACAGAAATATTGGATATAAAACAATAGCATAGAATTCATAAATTGAAGAAAAGACCAATGTGAAGACAGCATTTCTGAAATTGGGAACAAAATGGTAAATTACAATGAATTACTCGGAAAATATTTAAAAATAATAGGAGAACAAGAAAAACCCATGCAACAGCTGTAAACCAAAGCTAGAAACCACTAGCTAGAAAACACTAAGAAGGGAAACCAAAGGTTAATTAAGTTAGAGAGAAACTACAAGAGAGCACACATAGAATAAAAAAATTTGTTTACAGAAATCACCATAGAAAACTTCTCAAGTATGAGGAAAGAGTTCAACATAAAGGTAATCATGGGTTACAGAACACCAAACAACTACAGCGAGAAAACAGAAGCTTCTCACAGCACATTTTAATTAAAGTTCCAGATGTCCAACAAAAAAAAAATCTTAAAATCTGTCAGAGAAAAGTAAAAAATCATACATAAAAATAAACTCATTAAAATTACAGCAGACTTCTCAAGATAAACTTTAAAGGCCAGGAGAGCCTGGTGTGAAATATTTCAAGCTTGAAAAGCAAACAGCTTCCAACCCAGATTAACATCTCCTACAAAACTTTCTTTCAAAATAAATGGAGAATTAAGGACATTCCATGAAAACAACTCCAGAGACACATGAACACCAAACCAGTACATCAGAAGATACTCAAGAATGTCCTAGACAGAGATGGTGAAGCCAATGAAGCCAAAAATCCAGATGGAATGAATACATCAATAAGGTGTATTGATTTTCTAAAAATGAGAAAAATAAGGGTGTTATCGACAGAAAAAGAGCACCACATTAGGAACAAATCAATACCTTTCAGTAATAAATATCAATGTTCAGGGCCTTGACTCCCCAGTTAAAAGACAAAAATTGGTAGACTGGATCAAAGAATAGAAGACATCTGTTAAATCTAAGAAACATATATAATGTAAAAATACATTCATGGAAAACAATATTTCATGCACCAGGACCCCAAAAAAGAGCAGAGAAAAAACAAGCAGAGGTAGCAATTTTACTTTCAAAGTAAACTTCAACATAAAACCAATCAAAAGGCACAAAGAAGGTCATTACATACTAGTGAAGGGAATAATCCAACAGGAAACGATAACACTTGTAAATATGTAGATATACGCACTATTTCATAAAACAAATATTTCTGGACATAAAAGATCAAGCAAACACTAACACAACTATAGTGAGTGACCTTAGTACCCCGCTTTGCAGAGAGACAGATCACCTAAGGAAAAGAAAAAAAAGAAAAGAAATGTCAGAGCTGAAGCGCACCCTTGAACAAATGAACTGAGCAGATAGTTACAGAGTTTCCTACCATACTACAATAGAATACAAATTCTTCTCAGCAGCACATGCAACTTTCTCTAAAATAGACCACATACTAGACCATAAAAATTGAGTATAAAATAAATTCAATAAATGTAAAAGAATTGAAATCACGACATGTTTACTCTCAGATCATTGTGTGAGGCAACTAGAAATCAGTCAAAGAAGAAACCACGAAAAAATTTATAAGCATTTGGAAGCTTATTAAGACACTGCTGAGTCACAGGAAAAAAAAATCAAGGAAGAAATTGAACAGTCTATGGAAACAAATGACAGTGCCAATATGACACCACACAATACATGAGACACAACAAAAGCAGTCCTAAGAGGGAAGTTACTGCGATGAATCCTCACATTAGAAAAGCAGAGTGAGCCGGGCATGGTGGCGCACACCTGTAATCTCAGCATTTGGGAGGCGGAGGCAGGAGGATTGCTGCAAGTTCGAAGCCAGCCTGGGCTACCTAGTGAATTCAAGGCCAGCCTGAACTACATAGTGAGACCCTGTCAAAAAAAAAAAAAAAAAAAGAAAAGAAAAGCAGAGTGAGCCCAATTAATCTAAAGATGGATCTCAAAATATTTGTAAAATAACAATCCAAACCCAAACCAAACTAAAGTAGAAATAATAAACATCAGAGCAGAAATTAACAAAATTAAGATTAAAAAATAATACAATGATCAAATGAATTGAAGTCTGGTACTTTTTAATAAACAAAATAGGTAAACCCTTACCCAAATTTACCAAAAGAAAAACAGAAAAGACTCACATCAATGCAATTTCAAATGAAAAAGTTGAACTCACAACAGATACTGTCAAAATCTAGAAGATGACTAGTCATTACCATGAAGAGTTGTATTCCAACAAATTGGAAAACCTCGAAGAAACAGACTCCTAGACTCATAAACTACCAAAGCTAATCCAAGAAGACATAAAAATTTTGAGCAATCCAATAGCAAGCATTGAAAGTGAGGCAGTAATAAAAGAGTTACCAACTTTTTATAAAGCCCAGGACCTAATCATTTTAATGCTGAATTCTACAGAAATTTAAGGATACTCTACTACTAATACTTCTCAAACTCTTCAGTGAAATTAAGAGAATGAGTGCCTCCAAATTCATTTTTAAAAGCCAGCATCACTCTGACGTCAAAACAAGACAAGACCAAATTAAAAGAGAAAACTTCAGGTTAACCTGCCTAACAAATGTAGATTCAAAAATCCTCAATAAGATATTGGCAAACAGAATGCAACACATTACCCTAAGGATTATTCAACATGACCAAGGAGGCGCCATCCCAGGGCTCAAAGCATGTTTCAACATATGCAAACCGTAAACAGAATATATAGCAAAAACAGAACAAGAACAAAAACCATATGATCATATCAATAGATGGAGAAAAAAACTTTTGACAAAATCCAACACCCATTCATAATAAAAACCCTGAAGAAAATAGATATAGAAGGGCCTTACCTGAATCTGACAAAAACTATTTGTGATAAACTATGGCCAACATCACATTAAGTGGGGAAAAAACTGAAAGTGTTTCCTCTAAAATGAGGAACAAGACAAGGACGCACACTGTCCCCTCTTCTGCTTGACATAGTACTCAAAAACATTGGCCAGAATAATCAGGGAAGAGAAACAACTAAAAGGAATATGTATCAAAAAGAAAGAAGTCAAATTATCATTATTTGCAGATGACATGATCCTCTACACAGAACACCCAAAAAATTCCATCAAAAGACTCATAATTATAACCAATTTCAGCAATGTAGCAAGATGCCAAATCAGCCCAAAAAAATAAACAGCACTTGTGTACGCTAATAATGAAATCACTGAGAAGGAAATTAGAAAAATAATAAAATTCACAATAGCATCCAGAAAAATCAAATACCTAGAAATTAAAGTAACCAAGGAAGTGAAACACCTCTACAATAAAAACTATAGCACTCTGAGAAAGGAGACAAACGAAGGCAGTACCAATATAATCAAGTTGGTCATACTCCAAAAACTGGTATGTAGATTTGATGCAATCACAATCAAAATACCTGTAGCATTCCTTAGAGAACTAGAGAAAACAATTCTAAAACTCATATAGAACCAGAAGAGACCCAGAACGGCAAAAGCAATCTTGGGCAACAAGAGCAATGCAAGGGGCATCACAGTACCTGGCTTTAAGGCATAATACAAAGCTATAGTGAGAAAAACAGCATGCTATTGGGCAAAAATACAGATGTGTGAATCAGTGGAACAGAATAGAGGATGCAGAAACATCCCCAGACGCTTTCAGCTATTTTGATCTTTGACAAAGGGGCCAAAAACATATATTGGAGCAAAGATAGCCTCATTAGCAAATGATGCTGGGAAAACTGACTATCTATATGCAGAAGATTGAAGCTGGACCCCAGTCTCTTACCACATAATAAATTAAACTCAAAATGGATCAAAAATCTAGACATCAAAACAAAAGCAATTAATCTACTGGAATTAGGTAAAACTCTAGAAGTCATAGGTGCAGGCAATGACTTTTTTGAGAAAACACCAATTGCACTAGAAATAATAGCGAAAATCAACAAATGGGATCATATCAAATTAAAAAGCTTCTACACAGCAAAGGAAACAATCAACAGAGTAAAGAGAAAACCTATAGAATGGTAAAAAAAAATTTCCATCCATTTCTCAGACAGAGGACTAATATCTAGAATATATAAAACCTCAAAAAATTAGATCTGCAAATTAAAAGACCAAATCAAAAAATGGACAAGTGAAATGAATAGACACATCTCAGAAGTACAAATAGCAAAGAAACATATGAAGAAATGTTCAATAACTCCAGCCATTAGAGAAATGCAAATCAAAACAACACTAAGGTTTCCTCTTACACCAGAAAGAATGGCAATAATCAAATCAAATAATAAAGGCTGGCACGGCTTCAGTGAAAAACAAAAATACTTCTACACTGTTGGTGGGAATGTAAACTAGTACAACAATTATGGAAATCAGTATAGCAATTTCTCAAAAATCTAGAAGTAGAAATTCCATTTGACTCATGTATTCCACTTCTAAGTATCTTCCCATAATAACTAAAGACATAATATTACAGTGATAAATGTATATCAATGCTCCTAATAGCAAAATTCCTAATAGCTAAATACTCAAAGCAGCCTACATGACCATCGACAGATGAATAGATAAAAAAAAGTGTGGTATCTATACAAAACATAATACTACTTGTCTATGAAGAAGGTTACATTTGAGACTTTTGTAGGAAAATGGACAAACCTGGAAAATTTAATGTTATGTAAAGTAAGTCAGACACACAATTTTAAATATCATATGGTTTGTCCTATTTGAGTAAGGCAAAGTACAAATGAAAAGCAAAATAAAAGATCGATAAAAGGAAACAGAGAGATAGATCTTTTGCAAATTGGAAGGAGTCCGGGAGCTCAAAGGTAAAGGGCAAGAAGGAGGAGGGGACAGAAAAAATGTAAAATGTGTCAGGTGCATGTACCAAATACCTACGATGAATGTAAACATTATATGCCACAAACATGAACTAAATAATAATAACTGAGAGGGGGTGTTTTAGTCAGTGGTTTACAAGATACCAGATTTGATACAGGACATTTACAAGTTACAACATTCACCCACAAACCAAAGGCAGGAAAGTGCAAATGTCTTTCTATGCGCTGGAAATGCAAAAACTTCAATCAAGCCCTAGGAGCCCACAGCAATGTCCTGTATAAGTCTGTGCCTGCATTAAAAAGCTGAAGAATCAGTACTGGAGCCAGGACACACCTCTCAAGGTGGAGATGAAGACCATAGCTCCCCTGAAGTGAACAGCAGCCATCCCCGACAACAGCAAGACCCTGAGCGCCTCCTTTGATGAGAACAGCCGAGTTCACTTCAGGAAAACCAGCCACAACAGAGCTTCTTCTGGGAAGCAGCCACCTGCAAGCTTCTGCTCCCGTTCTCCATTACGCTGTAGTAATCCTCAGGTGGATCTGGAATGCCCAGAACCGCACCAACTCAGTTCAGCTGGGCATTCCTCCTCACACTGGCCACAGTCAGTCCATGACAACGGGGATTTAGAGGGAGAAGGAGGGAGGTTGGTGAAAAGGGAAGGGGAATAAAAATGCATCAAGATATGTTATACACATGTTGCTACTCCCTAAGACGAATATAAACTTCATGTACTACCAACATGTACTAATAGAATAAATTTTTTAAAAAAGAAAAAAATCATTCCCTAGGTAATATTTTTTCTCAAACTGTATTTTAAGAACACTTCTCCTTGATTCATTAGGTTAGTCTGTTTCTTTTACTTCTGTGTCTTTCCTACCCTCTGCCCGCAAATTTACTACTTTCCCCATTAAAGGTGGCATGGTGGCAGCACTACACCATGTTTGAAGTTGGAAAAAGTTATTTCTTAAAGATAATTCACTTTGACTTTATTGGAATGCAGAAAGAAGAAATCCATTTTCTCTGAATAATATGATTTTATTATATTATATTCATTTTAAACAGATAAAATTTCCCAGACTCCCATCATGAATTTGACTGATTTTACTGAGTAATGACCTTTCAAACTTGAATGCAAGGAAAAAGTCACAGGCTATTTCTCACTTTTCTAAAATTATTTATCCACATGTTACTGTGTTAGAAATCACAAACAAGTGAAACGAGTTGAAAATCAATAATCAAAAGATAAAACAGAGACAAAGCATAAAAAGCTCCAATGAGAAAATGAAAAAATCTTAATGGATATGATAGGTAATGTGCTGTCTACTTGAATAAGAAATGCCTAGCAGATTCATTTAGCGTAGATCTGGGTGCCCAGATGACAGACTTCCTGAAAAGGGAAGACCCACCCTAGGTGCAGGTGGCACCAACTAATAGGCTTGTAGCATGGATGGAATAAAAGGGGAAAGTCCACTTCTGCTTTTTTGGATGAGCTCCAGTCTTTGTTGTCACCTTTGGAAGTCCATCGCTAGGCTTCCGGTTCAAACTCTTCAGCCTTCCAGCACTCAGGACTCTACAGTGGGCTCCGGGCCTTCAACTTTTGATCTTTCAGCTCTCCGTGGCACAGATGACTCTTTTGCATTCTTCTACACATGATCCTGCAAGTGGCCATATACTCTGACTGAAACAATGCCTATTAAAATATACTGTATTTCTGAAATCATAATGTGATTTTTAGTGATATGTAAATTTAATTAAGTGATCCTTTTGTCCAGATCACCATCTCCCTCAAGAAGAGCCACCATTAATTTGATGATGCATCTGAGAATCCGAGAACTATAGAAGTACATATTTACAAACTCAATGAACCTTCGTCTCCTCCTCATAATCATCGACACCACCAGTACCATTAAGTGAATAACTTCTTGCACAACCACTGTCTTTTAGAATTAATTTCATCAGGAATATGGCAAGGATGTCAACTTTCAGCACTCTTGTGCAATGTAGTACTTGAAAGTTTGGCTAGAGCGATAAGGCAAGACACAAAAGGATACAAATAAGAAAGGAAGAAATCAAAGAATCCATGTTTATTGACAATATGACTCCATATTTAGAAGATCCTAAAGACTCCACCAAAAAGGGTTCTAAAGCTAATACATTCAGCAAAGTAGCAAGGCACAAAATCAACACTAAAAATCAGTAACATTTCTATATACCAATAATGGATTAGCTGATAAAGAAATCAGGAAAACAATTTAATCCTCAGTCAATTCAAATAATAACACTGAGGGCTCAATCTAACCAACGATTTAAAGACCTCTACAATGAAAATTTCAGAACACCGGTAAAAGAAATTGAGCAAGTCACTAGGAAATAAAAAGGCCACCTATGTTCATGGATTGGCAAAATTAAGCAAAAAGAGTAAATCTGGAGGTATCATTATGCCTAATTTAAAAATATATTATAAAGCCACAGTAACAAACAGCATAGTACTGGCATCAAAACAGACATGTAGACCAATGAAAGAGGAAAAAGCCTACACAGTCACAGCTTTCTGACTCAGGACAAAGAAGCTAGCAATATATTTTGAAGAAAAGGTAGGCTTTTTAACAAATGATGCTGGGGAAACTGGATTTCCACATGCCGAAGATTGAAAGTGGATCCTAATATTTCACCCTGTACAAAAATCAATACCCAAAATATATAAAGAACTCACATGTGCCTTAAAGAAGAAAGAAATTTTGTCACTGCAGGAAATGTTCAGATCTGGACTAGTGGATTTTTTGGCATTGTAGCTTCATTGTATCCTCTGAGAGTTTTCTTGAGAAATTTTTGGAGTTCTGGTTTTGTGAGCGTGAGTTTCTTTAGGTTTTATTTGCCATAGCAGTACCTTATTTCTCCATTAATGGTTTTGCAGGTTATATGGTTTTGCAGGATATATCAGCCTGGGTTGGAAGTTGTTTTCTTTCAGGGCTTGAAACACTTCACTCCAAGCTCTCTTGGTACTTAAGATTTGTGTTGAGAAGTCAGCATTAATTCGAATTGGTTTTCCTTTGTTTGTGATTTGTCGTTTTTCTCTAACCAATTTTAAATTCTGTTCTTGTCTTGGACTTCTGGAATATTGACTATGATGAGTCATGAAGAGACTCTTTTCTGACATGGTTATTTGAGGTTTTCTATGCCTCACTTACTTGTATGTTAAAATATTTTACCTTATTTAGAATGTTTTCTGCTATTATTTCTGTAAACAGGTTTTTTATGCCATTTGTTCAGTCTTCTGATTTTTCACCCATTCCAATTAATCTTAGATTTGTCTTCTTTGCATCATCTAACAAATGTTGGATCCATTTCTCATGTTCTTTTGTTGTTTCACATTCTAAATAATTGGTCACTGACATCAGTCCTGTATTCTAATTCTGAAACTGTGTTCTCTTAGTGGTCATTTCTGCTACCATAATTTCAATAGAATTTTTAATTTTCTGTATTTCTGTTCAGTACCTTTTCATGGACTCTAATTCTTTACTAGACTTGTCATTCGTGTTTTGTATTGTTCTGTTTTGTTTAGCACAACTAGCTTTTTATTAGTGTCTTCTTTATGCTCCTTGGCCATTTTGTTTAAGTCCATTATCTACTTAGTTACATCTTCTTTTAACCCACTGAGCACCTTATTCAATTGTCTTTTTCTCTTCCCTTTTATCATTTCAAATACTTCAGCTGTGTGGCTTTCTATTTTCTCTCCCTTGATACCCCATGGATGAGTTTCATGGAAATTGGGAGTTTGGGGAGACATTTTGTTGCCTTGTCTTCTTATGTTTTTATAGCTCTTTTTCTTTTTTCATGTGCTGAGATTTTTTGAGGTGATTATAGTAGAATGATTTATTACTAGCACAGAGACCTCTTTAGTGTCTGCTTTTCAGTGATGCTTGCTGGGCATGGCTAACCATAGGTCTTTGCCTCTGTCCCACAATCTAATGACCTCCATTAATTTGGGAGAGGAGGCTGCAATGTATTTGGCCTAGCCTTCAGTTCTCTTGGAATAGACCACAGTATTATAAATAACACAAAGGCAATCCATATACTGGCATATAAGAAAACCTATTTATAGTAAGAACTATGCCATCCTGGCAATAGCAAAAAAAAAAAAATCAGCAATAATCATGATGTCAAAGCGAGCATATTGTCATATTCAAAATAGAAATAATGCACACCCTTCACTATAGAAAATAGGTTTATAATTATCAGATAAACACTAAGGTAAACCAAATATTGACATACAGTAAATACCTACTAAATGCAACAACTATACATCAACAAACAATAGAAAAGTATTCAACAGTAATAGCATAGAGTTTTCTAACTAACTAAAGATTAATAAAGCTTAATTATTACACTAGTAAAGGTAAGAAATGCATAATGAGAGAATGATAAAGGTAAAATTTGAGAAACTAATCAACAGAAGGTGGGAAATAGGAGAGAAGGATCCTATTAAGGGGTAAGAGGAAGCTAATAGAATGAAACAGAAAAGAACAAACAAGAAAAAGAATCAAAAACAGTGAGCAAAGGAAAAAATAAGAAGGAAAAAACTAAAATCAGAAAGAAAAACACCAAATCCCCCAAAATTAATGAAGGAAAAAGGAGAAAAGAAAAAAACGAGTCAAAAAACTCCACTGTTTTTGAATGAGTGGTTTCAGCCCAAGATTTGGAGTCTCAGAATCCAGTAAGTCACAACTGATTTCCAGATTCCTTTATGGCTGGTGGGTCTGTGAGGTCCCAGCTGGTCCAGGGGCTCCTTTTTCCATACACCCAAGACTGTGGTCACTGTCCAAGCCAAGGCATATCCTTGCTCATGTTAGTATATAGGGAAAGCATTCAGAACAGTGGATTTTTCTGGGTGTGGGCAGCAAAGCGGGGGTTCACACAGACTGCTAGATTTAATGCTAACACTTTCAGATGTTATTATTTCACTCTTACTTGCTCAAGTAATCATTTTCCCTGCATTAATGTCATCAAATTAAATTTCATTTAACCCAGCTCCTTCCCTTCAAAGTATCTTCTCAAATGATTAAAAACATTACAATACAGTGATAGATGTACAATCCTGTTTATTACAACACAATTCATAATATCTAAATCTTGGAAGTGGCCTGTATGCCCATCGATAAACAAAAGAATGAAGAAAATGTGTTATTTATACAGAATAGAGTACTACTCTGCAATACAGAAAGATAAACTTGAGTCATTTGTAGGAAATTAGATGCACCATGAGACCATAATGTTGAGTGAAATACATCAGATACAAAAGCTTAAATATTGCATGGTGAGGTTGGGGATTTAGCTCAATGTTAGAGCACTTGTCTAGTAAGCACAAGGCCCTGAGTTTGATCCCCAGAACCTCCCCAAAATATTGCATTGTTTCTTTTATATGAGAAACCCAAAATAGAAATAAAGAGTACAATATAAGTTGTATTACAGGAAAAAGAAAGATAGATGTTTTGCAAAGGGAAAGAGCAAGACACAGAGGGAAGCAGGAGGGAGGAGATGGGAAAGGTGATATGTTATCTGGGGCTGAGGATTTAGCTCAGTGGTTAGAGTGCTTGCCTAGCAAGCTCAAGGCCCTGAGTTCAATCCTCGGCACCAAAAAAAAAAAAAAAAAAAAAAAAAGATATGTTATCTATGCATACCAACTACCCACAGGGATGTAACCATTATGTATTGCAAAGATGTACTAATAAAAATAAAACTTCAATTTTTGCATCGTTGAAAAAAAGAAAAAAGAATGTGTCACCTCTTGTTAGAATTCCTGCTCCTTACTGATGCCTCCTTGACAGCCTATATCTCACAGTTTCTCTTATTTGTTCCTTACAATATCACTTTCCCTGGGGAGAAAATAGCTAATAATTTCACCCACACTGATGTCAATTTCTCTTTTTCTGAAGTGACTTCTGAGGTTCTCTCTCTCACACGCTCTCTCTCTCCTAGATTCTAAAAGTATATGTTATTTTTTCTCCTTTCTGTTGATGTAAGAGATGTTTTGTTTATGTAGCTTGTTACAGACACTTGGGGATCACTTTGTCAGCGTTCTACTAGAAAATGGAGAGAAGAAACATGTTCTCTCCTTCTGATTACTTTCAAGAATAATTTGGTCTTAGCAACATGATTACAATCAACATACAGAAACTGGCATCAGATTTCTCCCATGCGTGAAGCATATGATAGCATTCAAGATGTATTCATTGATAAGTAGTTACCAACTCAGGCATATGCCTGTTAAA
The DNA here is from genome assembly GCA_004026905.1 of Hystrix cristata. NCBI lineage: Eukaryota > Metazoa > Chordata > Mammalia > Rodentia > Hystricidae > Hystrix > Hystrix cristata. The sequence goes on from PVJO010009568.1 coordinate 20,438, forward strand.
CACTGGCATCATATCTGATCTCTCCCTCTCCCTCTCCCTCTCCCTCTCTCTCTCACACACACACACATACAGAAACTCCCATTCTATATAGCCACTACTTTATTCCTTTGTGACCAGTACTTTTAATTTCCTAGGGTCGATTTTTGAAATAACAAAAATTTTTTGGTTTTGTTCCTACCACCACCCCATACAGGTCCAAAATGGTGAAAGAATGATAGTGTACCATGGACACTTCCTCTAAGCAGGTGCATTTCTCTTATAACCCGAACAGTGAACAATAACTGTATTCTGTTCCCTTCAACAATGTGCTTGATGCAAACTTTGCTATCTACATCAGTAATTTTATCCATATGAAAAATATTTAGAATGACAGTTAAAGACAACTGAGTTACAAAGTAAGATTTAAATATTTACATTTGATTATAACTATATGTGTATTTTGGACAGTCATTAATCAAGAACATAGTGGGTACCCTGGATGTCAACATGTGCCTCAAGGAATGTGTATTAGTTACTTTTCTTCACTGAATGGTTTGCAATAGAGCAGACTTAATACAGGACATTTACAAGTTACAACATTCACACACACAAGCCAAATGCAAGAAGAGTACAGTACATCTATCTATGCACTGGAGACCCAAAAACTCCAATCAAAGGCTGGGAGCCCACAGCAATGTCCTGTGCGCTTCTGTGTCTGCACTAAAAGGCTAAAGAAATCTGTACTGGAGCCAGGTCACAACACTTAAGGCAGAGTTGAAGACCAGAGCTCCCCTGAAGGGAACAGCAGCCATCTCTGATAGCAAGAAGGCCCCAAGCTCCTCCCGCAACAAGAAAGGCTGAGTTAGTTAGGCAAACCAGCTGCAGCAGAGCTTCTCCTGGGCTATCAGCCTCCTCAGTCTTCTCCCTCCAGTTCGCCTTTAAGCTGTGTCAGCAATAATCTTCAGGTGGATCTTTTACACCCAGAACCACACCAATTCAATTCAGCTGGGTGTGCCCGCTGACGATGACCACAGTCTACTACAGAACCCAAACAGATTTCAGCCACAGTTCTTTCACAGAACTTACAAGAGAGTGAAAGAGATTAGTAGCCTGAAAGCAATTGTTGTCAGGAGATTTATATAAAGACAATTAGTAAAATGACACCCGGTGAAGTCACTCACATGACTTAGCCCTTTTTCCATCATTATTAAAATATTTGTGAATGACACAAAAACATCTAAAACAAAAGAGTGATTTGTCTTGGTATAAATGCAAATTATATGGGATTGGTAAATTAAGGAACAACACCGGCTAGTGTGGAAGTTAAACTATTTATATGTAAGTTTTAGTGTATTTTCTGCTTTAAAGGGTAAAATTGTTTCATCATTGTACCCAGGGTTCATCATTTTCTAATGAACCTAACACAATTCTCTCACTTTTATTGAACTCCACAAAAATTGCTGGGTCCTCCAAAATGCCAATAAGAAAAATTGGACCACAGTCCACAGGATCACTCATTAATGCATATAGTTTATTTGAAAATCTACTTAGAAGCCAGAGCATAATCAGGATGTAAGGGAGCAAAAGAAAGGAATTATTTGAATGACCTTAAAGCCCATGTCATAGAGTAATAAGAACCTCAATCATCTAAACACAAATAAATACAGATCTGCCAAACAGGCAGGAATCCATTTGTTCACTGGTCAGGGGTGCAGTACAGTGTTTCTAAGGAAATATTTTCATGAAATGTCTTGTAAGGAAAAACAACCTTAAATTAGATTTTGAGTAACTATAAAGCAACTTTGTAGGAGTTGCAATTAAAATCTTCACATAACTTGTGAGTTAAAAATAATTCAAAGCAAAATTATACTTGCTGAAAGTTCATGTTTGTGAAAACTATTCTATAAACTCTTTCCTAGTAATTTCAGATTAATGTGATAGCAGCTGCTAATTATACTGTGAAGAAAATTAGTGAATTAATTGTGGTTATCTTAAACAATACATCTGCAGGAGATTGGGGTAAGAGGGGAACTTGCTTAAAATTTCTTACTTCAGAAATAGCATAAAGAACAGAAGAGTAAAACTAAAATTGGAAGTCTAGAAAGAACTATACCACATTATCAGAGCAAAAGCAGGCTCTTTAATACTGCTTATAACTGTGATTTACAGAAGAATATTAGATTACAACAAAAAACATGTTTCATTTAATCGAATTTATTTGAAGTGTACTATTAATGGCACCAAAATACATATTAAACTAAAATTTTACATCGTCTATACAAGATTTCATAATTTTATGTTCGGACAACAACTTTTGTCATTTTTCCAAGTGTGGCTTGGATATTTTAGATGTTTTCAATCTTTTTGTCTTTCTTATTAAAATAAACTTTCGCCTTACCTACTCTAGTAAATTGATTAAAAAAAACATAAGATGGTGAGTTCCGTTATCTGCTAATGTGCTAGAAACCTACTGTGTGAAATAATTTGAAATAATTTCTAGTGCCATCATTTTCTGGGATCAAAGGGGTTGAGCACACAATAAATTGTCTAATTCGGACGGCTTTTCGGGGTGTTTCGGATTTCCCTTGTGACTTTGGCCTGTTTTGGCAGTTTTCGTGGAGTTCAATAAAAGTGACTGTGACAGTCATCCACTCACGGACCCTTCTGCTCATCGTCATGGTGTTTTTTTTTTAATTTTATTTTAATGGTACATTGTAGATGTACATAATGATGACACTCATCATTGGGGATTTGTACCTGTACATGGTTTATCTTGTTGCTTCTTTTTTCCCCGTTCCCCTCCCCTCATGTGCTCCTCCCTTCCTATTTACAACAGTTTTGCTTCCATGTTTTCCTTCCGTTTCTTGTTTCTCTTGTCCCTCTGTTCCTTTCCCTCCCTGTTCCCTTTCCCATTTGGACACGTTCTTCCCCTTCCCAATGTAATACATTTTAGTCTTTATTTACACTTCCAGTTTCTCACACCAGAGAAACTATGCGGTATTTAAACATGTGTGTCCGATTTATTTCACTTAAGAGTATGTTCTCAAGATGCATCCATTTACCTACAAATGTCTCTAGTTGTCACTTTCTTGATCTGGAATGCTTTCACTTGAAAGCTACTCGTTTCTATTTATCTTTATTTTTTCATTCCTATCTTCTTTTTTTAGGTTGAACACTTCTCTCCTAGGGATTCAAATAATCTTCCTCTCCTTAATCTCCAACTATTTTTCACCTACTTATCTACCATTATTCCTAGGCAGTATGATTGTGCTTGGGATTAGTGACAATATAGAAATGTAAACTATTGTCTGGATACTTTAAGTAAGAAAATGGATCCATATTAGACAAAAATACAAATAGTATTCAGATAGTTCCTCTTCTACCAAAATTTACTGAATGCAGAGTCCTCCCAGAATTCGGACACTAAAAAGCAGAGGTGGGCAAGACAGAACTCAGTAAGGGTTGGAGCAATTACCTCCTGATTTGGGTGATTAGCTTGTGTAATACTTCAGGGTGGTCGACCTTTAAACGTTGCAGAGTTCTCAGAGTGGGATTTGATGGTAGCCCCTTCCACAAAGAATGAAAAAGGCCCTTCGGCATTGTGAGGTGGACTGTGAGAGCCTGATGTCTGGAGGCCAGATCACCCGGTCTAAATCCTAGATCTTCTACTCAACTACAGCAAGTGACATGGCTTCTCTGTTACTTCAGTTTTCTTATCAACAATACAGTTATGCTAAGTATAAATTAAGTCACTTAAGTAAAATGCTTAGTACTCTGACTCAGGCTGAGTAAGTTTCATATAAATATTTGCTATTGATATTATTCATTGTTGACAATGTCAGAAGATTCTAAATCACACGTAACCTTCTAGCAACACTGTCAAATCCAAAGCTGTGGAACTGGATGTGACTGCATAAAACATGCCACGCTTCTTGCTTGGTGACTAGATTCAACACAGATAGATGCTTTGGTGAGGGGAGTTTTAAAAAGTATGAGACAAAGTGAAAGAGAAAAAACAGGTGAAAAATCACATCTCTTCCAATTTTAGACCCTAGTTTCAAACTAGATCAAACCATGATCCCTTGAGCTTTAACAATGGAGTGCACGTAACGTCAAATGTTTTGTTAAAAACTTACAAACTCTAGATCATCATGATATTGTAGAGGAAGCCACATTCACAGAAAGTTCCAGGGTACACACCAAAGTTAGTGAGAGCAGTTAAAAGAGGTTGTAGAGATACCAACCACTAGATTACATGCTAAATGACACAATGATGTCATGAAATACAGGAAATAGGAAACGTAGAGTAAGGACCAAGTTTTTGTGAAAGTCCAGGCACTGATTTAGATCAAATTGTTCCCCAAAGTCTCATGTTCAGAGAATGGACTTTTGGCAGTAGTTGGATCCTGGGGCTCTGTACTCATCAAAGGATTAGTCCATCGATGAGTTCATAGCTGACTGCTATTTAAAGTGGGAACCTGGTCAGAAGAGGTGGGTCAGTGGGCATATAGAGGGTGCATTCTGCCTCCTCGCTGTCTGCTTCCTGACCACCATGACATGAACAGCTTTCTTGCCCCAGAGCTTTCCACTGTGCCATGTATGCCTTGGATCTTGCCAGCCATGGACTGAAAACTCTGAAACTGTGGACCAAGAAAAATCACTCTTCCTTAAAATTGTGGCTATTGGATATTTTGTCCCAGCAATGAGAAGCTTACTAATACAGCAGGAAACAGGTAGAAAGGCTTCCTAGAGATAGGGCAAGAAAACAGAGGAAGGAAGATGATAGGGGAGAGTGGGGTGGGAAAGGATATTAAAAATGATCAAAGCTATATATATATGTTGTCTTAGCTAATTTTCTTTCATTGCTGAGACAAAATACCCAACACCCAAAGTTAGGGAAGAAAGTTTTATTTAGCTCACGGTTTGTAGAGGTTTCAGTCCACAGTCAGCTGGATCCAAGGTCGGGTGGCCTGGCAGACAGGCAGAAAGCAGCAAGGTAGGCAAGGAGCCTATGCAGCTTCTTCCTGTGCCTTATATCATATCCAGGCTGCCAGGATTAGGGTGGTGCCAAACCAATCAGTAGATTGATTTAGTTATCACATACTCAATCACAGCATCACACACACTAGATTCAGCCACTTCTGAGAAAGACCCATCTATGACCTCATGAGGCTTTGGGGGGACATCTAGACACAAACCATAACATATGTATATGTATGTGTGTGTGTGTATATATATATAATTTCCCCCAAAATATAATTATTATGTATTACCTATACCAATTAATTTTTTTAAACTTAACAAATCATAAAGTAATTTTCCAAAGATTTTTTTTCCTCCATATTCTTATGTTCTGCATTAACTTCGAAAAGCTAGATCAGAAGTACAGCCTGTTTTTCTAAGCACTTGTCTTATTTACAACCGTCTCATTTCTCATCCTTCATGAATATTAATAAGATGCTTTAAGTCATCATTATAACTCCCAGAAAAATGCAATATACTTTGCTTTCATGTGTCTTGACTGGCATTTGGAAGAACTATCGCTGGCAGCTGGACAGATGCTTTGTTTGCTAGAGTAGGATAGAGATCATTGAAACTTAGCACCATACCTCAAATTGTATACATACCTATTATTCAGCAAGTCCAATTCTTTTATTTTATGAAAAAATGAAACAAAATTTTATAACAAAACAATAAGAAAATAACAACAGTTTATATATTGTGTATCATTATCTTCAAAGTAGTTTCTCAGAGTACAATTCCAATTCGAAGCACAGATCATCTCCAGCTTAAGATGGTCCGGCTTTATGATGGTGAGAAAGAAATTCACCTTCAGCAAAACCAATACTTTAAACTTTGAATTTTGATTGTTTCCCAGGCTAATGATATGCTGGGCAACAACAGGGTGCCACAGCTCCCAATCACTCGGTCATACAATCATGAGGGTAAGCAACTCAGTCTCTGTAATGCACTATGTCCTAAGCTAGGATGGTCAGTGGGTTAGGTGTATTAAATGTGTTTTCAATGTATGATATTTTCAGTTCACAATGGGTTCATTGGCATGCAACCCCATGTAAGCCAAGGAGCACTTAAATATGTGACGAAGTTATACGTACCATAAGACACGTATAAAAACGTACGTAATGTTTGTAAAAACATAAATTGGAAATAACCAAACGTGTCAGAAATACAATAAATATTAATATAGTGGATCATGATACAGCATTGAAAATGGATAAGCTACAAACCTGAAAAAAACCTCAAGAGTATAACCTTAAGCCAAAGAGACAAGTTACAGAGAGCCGAGAATACATACATATGATTCAAAATCAGGCAAATAAGATCTTTTAAGGATATATCCAAATGTGATCAGACCATAAGTAAAATGAGAAAAGATGTTACCTTTGGTGTGGAGAAAAGGAGAAGGCGACAGGGAGGAACACTCAGGGAGCTCCTGAAAGGGCTGTAATGTTCTACTCTTAAGCGGATGCTGGATACATTGTTGTTTGTAAACATTTTATTATTTCTCAATTGTACGTTAGGTTTTATATATGTTTTCTGTATATTGTTTTACAACTTTTAAGATGCTCTATTTTAAATTTTTAATCTCAAATCTCAATCACAACTTTTATCATTTGTTGTCACAAGTCACTCTTGCCGACTGGAGGCAGGGTGACCAACCGCCCCTCTTTACCTGGAATTGCCGTTTTAACACTGAGAGATGCTCGCACAGGAAGCTGAGACACTGGCAGACCTGGAGGATCTCAACAGAAAAGGGCAGGGTTTGCTGTTTCCACCTACTGCCTTCTCTTATCTCGGCGCAAAGGGCATTACACATGCCTCTTCCATCTCTTTTCAAATTCTTTTTCTTTGAAGTTACAACCTGCAGAGGTAAAGAAATAAGAGAACACATGACTCCTCCTTACCGTTGCCATCTTCCCGTGTTGTCACCCACTGTTCTCAACTGGGACTGTCTTGTGACAGTGACATTGGTACAATACGGTTGGCCCTCTGGTAAGGACACTTATGAGGATATGCACAAAGCTCCGAAGGGTATCTCGAATGCACGGTTTCCTTGAGTGGGAATTGTGGCTCCAACTCAGCCTATTCATGGTCAAGTAAAATACCCACTCTTCTTTTTGCTCGTTTCTTACCGGGTGCCCACCCCTACTGGAAGAATACAGAAAGGATATCTCAAGGTCTGCTTTCTTCTCTGGCTCCCAGGGACCTGAAAATCCCCTACCACTGCTACACCACCAGAAGGCTGTCAGGCCTCTTCAGTTGCCATCTCTCTCAACCACACTATCTTCTCCAATTCTCATCCTCTGTGAAGATGTGGAGTCCACTGGCCAAGAAAATGCCCCACAGAAAAGCAGCTCCCAATCTGCTCTTCCATGGTATCCAAACATTTTATGAAAGATATCCATGGAGCTGCTTTTACTCTACAAGCATACTCCCCACGAGGAGATGAGCAAGAGCGAGAAGTCTTAACAAATTACCTCCACCTAGGCCAGCACCAAAGATTTCCTTCCTGACCGCTCCCGAGTCTCTATTCACTTGAAGACTGCAGAAGCAGAAGGCAGGTTTATGGTAACTGGACTGGTCCTTCTACATTTCGGTGCTGCCTTCATAGTTTTCTGGCACCATTTGAAACACCGCTTTCTCTTTTAAGAATATATAAAGGATTCACAAACTCAACAGGAGATAATTATCCAATTAAATAATAAACAAGAAATTTGAATGGACAGTCATCGAAGACTATATACACATATCAAAGAAGCATACAAAAAGTTGTTTATTAGTTGTCTGTTATTAAAATTATTATAATACACCCCTACATCTAAAGTAAAAAATACTGACAACACTAGGTACTGGCAAAGATACGGTACACATAGTATCCACTGGTAATAAGCACGCATACTCTGAAACAGTTTAGCAATTTCTAAACAGTTGAAGATGTACATATCATACGGCCCAATAGCTCTACTCTTGCATATATCCAATAGAGAAATAAAAACTTGTCTTTACTTAAAAATCTATACATAAATGTTTATAACAGTTTGCCCATAACTATCAAAGCCTGGAAGCGTTCCCAATGCAGTGGAACACTACTCAGCAAAGGAAAAATACCGTTGATTGCATACAACAATCTGGTTAGCTCTGAAAGACAGAAGCCAGTTTCTGAGGGCTATATATTGTCTCATTCATTTCTTGGCATAATTGGAAAGACAAAACCACACTGATGGAAAACAGATCATGGGTTGCCAGGAAAGCAAAAAGATGTGACTGTAAAGCCCCGGTGGCAAATCTATGGCACACGTGCCGCAGCGGGCTGTTAGTGAAAGCTCTGACCGGTTCACTGTCACTGCTATAAAGGGCGGGTTTATCCTGATGGTCTGCCCCGATCACGGTGGAGGTTCTGTAAATCAGTTCATGTGCTGAAAGTCACTGGACTCTATTACTTTTCACATTTAACACATTATTTTATATGTGTTTATACGTAAACATTTTTGTTTACCTAAACAAAAGTAGACATGAACCTAAGAAACATCCACTCTTGACTCCCTAAACCTCTTACTCACAGGGCACAGCGACTCATTTTAAATGTACATTCGATCCTGCTATACCGCCGTGTAGACCATCCAGGGCCTTCTCAACCATCTTAGAATAAAATGCACAGTCTACTAGGCCCTCATGATCCTGCCCACACTCAGTTCTCTGCCCTGCATCTCACTAATCTCTCTCACTTTCCTCCACCCTGTCTGACTTCCTGGCTGTTCCTCCAGCATAATCCTGCTTGGGATAGTCACATTCCCTGTAGCCTTTGCCTAGAACTCCCTTCCTCCAGACGCCACAAGGCTTGCTGTCTAGTTTCAACCAGGTCTCTACTCAAATGTCCTTTCTCTACAATGTCCCTCTGGGGCAACTCTATCCAAGGAAGCCAGACTCCTTATGCTGCTTTTTAAAAATCATAGTACTGGTGTCAGCTGAATTCCCCCATCCCAATCTACGAAGACAGGTATTGGCGGTGGGGGGTTTACAGATGAATTCCCCACACCTAGAATAGTGCCTAGTACATAGTAGGCACTCACATGAGAGTAAATCAACATATAGAGTATAATTACATTTATTCCACCAGTTGGAAAATTACAGCTGACATTCATCACCTCCTTGGTTCTTGTTAGCCCCGTATTGAGTCCTTCTCCCTTGTGAATCAGGTCATCAGTGCCCACTCGGCACTGCTACTGGCACCAGTGAATTCTGAAAAATCTCAATTTATTTTCTCCTAGATTAAGTAAAAAAGACAGAAGAGACTTAAATATATATTGAAAACTGCTGAAAGTTACTTTTATGTTATTAAAATGACTAAATGTTGCTCCAGCTGCCTGTTGTTCATTCATTATCAATGAGGTTGAAATCAGTCTCACAAACTTTCTTTTTGCAACATTGATATATAGACACCATTTTATAGCAACAAATAGGAGTCACTTCTTCAGTGTCTGTGTTTTGGGGGTAGGAAATGCTTGGCTATTTATTTTAGGCAGATTTCACAGAATTCAAGAGAGCACATTTTAGAAAATCACTGCAGTCTCATCCCATCATATCTTCAGAATTAAATTACTTATGTTTCATTTTATTCTGAGAATAGCTTGTCATAAGGCAATTCTTTAGACCTTGGAACCTACATTTTGCCTCAAGAGAGAATGAGTATAAAGCCATATTTGTTAAATCTGAAGCTCTTCAATAGGTGGTTTGTTGGTTTTTTCCAGAATTATAGATGAACATTAAAGCTTTGAAATGTCATCTGTTCATTGCCAAATAGCCAATCCTTTCCCCAGGAAATTACTAGTTCTGTGCTCACTGATTGTATCTTTGCAACGACACCATATTCCAAATATGAAATGTTTGTGATTGTAACTTGGCCAGAATGAAATAGAAAATGTCTCAAATCCAGGCATTTTATAAGTAGGACATATTTTATACTTTAATAAAAAATAAGTTTATTCCTAATTTTAAAAGACTTATTCAATAAATGGTAAATTTAAAAAAAGATAACAGATTCATTTTAAAGAAGAATCTAAAAAGTTCACTCATGTTACAATGTCTCTCAATATTAGGCGAATTTTAGAACTGTGTTTCAAATGAATGCCTTAAATAAAGCCTTTCTTTTATTTCATCCAGAGCATAATGTCACAATTTATGGCTTAAATTACATACATACATATCACGAAATATTATTGAGAGTGACAGCTTAGCTCTTTAAGTTAAAACATAATAAGCAGTTAGAAGAAAACATGAGGAGAAAGCTTCATGACGTCAGATTTGGCAGTGACTTCCTGAATAGGACACCAAAAACACATTTGATAAAAGCGAAACAAAACCAATGGAACTACAGTAAAACTTTTGTGCATCAAAGGACACAATCAAGGTGAAAAGACAATTTATTAATTAGGAACAAATATTGATAAATCATTAGATTATTATCCAGAATACATAATGATCTATAATTTGAGAACAAAAAAAATCTAATATCCTGATTTCAAAAATAGGCAAAGGACTTGAATAGACCTTTTTGCAAAGATTGTATACAAGTAGGCTACAGGCATGTGAAATATGCTCAGCTTCATTAATCATAAGAAAAATGCAAATCAAAACCATAATGATATGTCTCCCTACAACTATTAGGATGGCTACTCTCAAAAAATAAAAAAGCAGAAAATGACAAATGCTGGTGAATACATGGAGAAAGTGAAACAACTGCTAGGGAAAACAGTATTGAAGCTCTTCAAAAAAATCAGAAATAGAATTAACATATGACTCAGCAATCTAACTTTTGGTATATTAAAAAAGTCTTACAAAGAATGAGCAATTTTAAAGAAATATTTCCCTTACCATATTCACACCAGCACTCTTCACAATAGACAAGAGGTAGAATAAACGCAAATGTCTACCAACAGATAAATGAAAGCCTTAAAAACAAAGGAAATCCTTTCACATGCTGCAACACAGATATCTGACTTTTGAGGACATCATTGAGAAAGGTTGGTACATTCGGCTACCTGGATGCCTTGATAGAAGGTTCACCCAGGTGCTGTATGAAAATCAGCTACAGGAGAGATTTGGATAGTGAAAAGTATTTAAGAAGAGAGAAGAGTCAGATTAGGATAGGACATTAGGGTGGACATGACCTGTCCATCCCAGAGATCCAGAACACATGCCCAGAACCCAGAATCCAGGATGACTCTGCTGCTCTCTACACAGAACCAATCAGAAAATGCTATCATCAGTCCTTCACTTATATCTGGCACAAAATCAAGCAGGTCTTTGATGAGACGGTTGAGATCTGACATGAGCCCAGCTGAGTTTCTGATAGGACAACTGACCCAAATGCCTTATTTGCTTGGGAGAGAATCATTCTACAAATAGGAGATATGAAAGAGCCCAGTCATTAACTTGTGGCTGCTGTGAACTTTTCACCAGTCCACTTTCACTCTGCAGAGTATAATTCTTTCCCATGTTTAATAAATGTAAATTTTGCTAACTTTTCTGAGTTCTTGTCCAATTCTTTGATTAGGACATCAAGAACCTAGAAAGAATCTTCAGGACCCAAAAGCTGGTAAAAGATCAGCTAATGAATTATCCAGAGGATCATTTAGGAAATTCACTGAGCCTATTTAGTTCTATATCCAATAACTGGGGAATCTGAAGCACTGAGTTTGATTCCATTTAATTAGGCTAACACAGTACAATTTAAAATCACAGAATAGGCTTCTTTATTGCTTGACTGGCAGAGACAGCATCATTTTTTCAAAAGATAACTAGCATGACCTTCATAAGGACATAGATAATAAGGTGAGTTTTACTGTGAAAATAGTAATAACAGAATGTCTACAAACAAAAACTCAGACATTTTGCCTGGATAGCTGTTTAATGGGACTGATCATTATAAGATTTCCCCCCCTCATAAATTTACTGTGCCACCAAACTCTACAGACCAGTGCTTCTGAAATATAAGTGGGTATTAGAATCACAAAGAAGATTTGTTAAAATACAAATCACTGGGCCTGGGAGATGCCTAATCAGTAAATCTGAGATAAAGCCCAAGAATTCGAATTTCTAGCTGGATTTCAGGCAATACTGATGCTGCTGATGGGGAACTAGAACTTGAGAACACTTCTTATGAAAGCTGCTACTTACATGTAACAAGCTAGGGAACAAGTTCATTCATTGTTTATAGATGACACAGATGTTGGTGCCCTGGCTGTATAGCTCAGTAGCCAGTCCTACGTCTCAAGGTTGTTCAGCATAAGCTTATAATTATTGCCAGAAAGGCGCTGCTGCTGTGTGAAACTCTAGTTTTTGGTATGTGAGCATACTGTATTTTTATGTTGGCAATTCTCTATGATGAACAGCACACAGAATTTTGATAAAATTGCCATAGGAGAAATATAACTCCCAACCTGCTAGATCTCAGATGTGCCAAGTGTGTGTCCCCTGAAATTGAAGAACAAATTCCAAAGGACAAAGGAGGTTAAGAGTAGGAAAGTTTTATTGAGAAGTAGCTCCCGAGAGACCGGGGTGGGGGGGGGTGTCCCAGAAGTGTGTTGCTACAAAGGCCCTTTGTCCGGGGTAATTTATACAGCAAAGTCATAATGTGGGTCAAACTACAATCAAGTAATAAGATTACAAGTATAGCCACTAAGTCACTGTCATGTCTGGGCGAGGAGTATACACCACACTACACCCCTGCTCTGCTGGAACATACAGTTACCAGAATCCTATTAGTAATATAGGGGAAAAATATTACTCCCAACCTGCGAGATGTCAGATACGCCAAGTTTGTGTTCCCTAAAATCAAGGAATGAATCTTAAGGAATAACAGAGGTTAAGAGTAGGAAAAATGTATTGAGGGAGATAGCAGTTTAGAGACAGGAGGGGACCTGGCAATGGGTTTCCAAAGAACCCACTTCTCAGAGGAAGTTTTATAGAGCGAAACCATGATGTGGATATAAAATCACAAGGTGGGTACAATGTGAGTCAAAACTATGATCAACCAATAAAATTACAAGTATAGCCACTTAGGTAATATTGATCCAATGGGAAAGCAGATCATGTATCAAGTGTAAATGGAAAGAACAAAGACCTTTTTAGGAATTGATGAGCACAAGGTCCTGTTCACCCACCTGGGTGACTGAATCCCCATTAATTTTTAATAAAGTCTATCTTTTCTCTACCTAGCAGCCACCTTTGTCTACACTAATATTAATCCAACAGGAATGCAGGGCACTTAGCAAGGATATGTGGCTGACATCATTAACCTTGGCTTATCTATGATTTCTAAAACAGGAACATTTTGGGAAGGGATGGGTCCAGGTATTCTGGTCACACACCTGGGAGTCTGATCCATATCTGGACTGAATGGACTGGATGCTGCTAATTACAGTATAGTCTCAAGTTTTGCTTATCCCTTAGGGAAGTACAGTACACAAGTCTGGCCATTGTGACTTTATTTTGAGGCCTTGCCTTCAGATGTTTTTATTTTTCACCGACTTCCTTAAGAGCCCAGTTCCTCTCTGACTGACATTAATTTCTGTCTAACTTAGTGGCCTATAATAAAATCACATGTCACTTCAAAAATTCATAAATGAATGAATGGTAAAATAGAACTAAGGACTATTTTGTTCACGAGTATGAACCAAGATTGCACTGCTAGTAAGTTGCCTGTTGAAGGTTGCCTTTAAATGTATCAAAACAGAAATTTGCATTTATTTCTAAGGCTGTATTGAAGTTCTTTACAGTTCATTATGGTTTGGTGTAGAAAGATGCCAAAAAAAAACCTGATGCTATTCATAAACAAGATGTAAGAGTAACACTAATTAACACTAATTCTTAGCAAGAGTGCCAACACATATTCACACTATCTCAAACATATTCACACTACCTCAAACATACATAGATATCACTTAAAAAAAAAAAAAGGAAACAAAGTTTTAGCACATATTTTCTTTTCATTTACTTTGACAGGAGTAAAAAGAAACTGTTTGAGAATGTGCAGATCACAAATCGACACATCTGTAGGCGAGACCACCCGGCTTTCCCTCTGAGATGACATTCGTGTCTCTCCCTGACTATCTCCCCTCTTTCTCTTCCATACCTCAGCACAGTTTTCCTCACAGCTCAGCTCTGCGCAGCCTCTGACTAGTTTTGCATCTCCTCTTGGGAATAATCTGAAATAAGGAACTGAGGTTTTGGTCATTGCTAATGAGCCTAACAGCGTGCTAGGTGTTGGGGCCAGATGGCTGAGTAAGCAAGGTCTCTGCCCTCATGTTCTGCCAGCAGGACTAGCACTGAGCCTGCAAGAGAAATCCTACTCCTACAGCCGATCTGGTAATACCGCAACTAACATGTTCAAGAATGCAGGACAGATATCTTTAAAAATATTCATTAATGGATATGGCTGTTTATGATTATCAGAAGGAAATTTTAAAATGTACCAGACATATAGTCCTCTGGAGTCATTCCATCCATAAATACTACATGAATTGCCAAAAACTTTACTCACGTAACTATGATTTCCTCATAAATCCAAACATTTCTAAGAAAGGAAGCATTTCAGATACCAAGTTCCTGCTTTTCTTCATAATCTGGAAGGCATTTTTCCTAATGTAAAATGGAAATGTGATAAATCTAATATGCAATCTAATGTGCAATCTAATATCTTTTTTTTTTAGTTTTACCCACACAGCCAATTTGACTTACATTTTTGGGAAATAGAACAAATCAAGTGAGAACTTTAGCATTAACTGACAGTTTGACTAAATTCTTCAATAAATCAATTATAAACCCAGCCAATGATTGTAAGAGGCACGTTTGTCTATGTGGCTCCAAAGTACCTTTAATAACTTTAAGAAATGTGTAAAGAAATTTTTGTTCTACTTGATTAAAGAAAACACAGGTATGAACAAATTTCCCATATCGTCTCAAAGGCAAGTAGAAACTACAGCTGCCATGTGTTTCCTGCTCTATAACAAAATGATGTAAACTCACTTGTTTTGAACCACCTCTTACCACTTTAAATCACTGAGTCATTGATCTGACAATATTATTGCACAAAACTACATGCCAGGGACAAGTTAGATGTTGCAGATATGATGGTAAACGATAAAAAAGATACATCACTATCCTCATCATAGAAATGAATATCAATCAGATTGTCACAAAACTAAAGTAAAATCACAACTGTAACCAGTACTGCAAGAGAGGGCTGCGATTTCACAAGAAAAGATAGTAAGCGGAGTCAGTTTCCCTGAGGAAGACATGTTTGAACTGCGATTTAGAAAAGTAGTATAGAAGTGTGGGTGGGTTCAAAGATTGGCAGGGTAAGGGGACTGTTCTTGTTGCCTGCCAGCTAAAAATAAATCTTAGTGGCTTAAAGCAGTATTATGGATTGTATTTAGCTGCCCCATCAAAGCCTTGTGTACTCACAGGCGGGGCTTTTCAGAGGTGGCTGGATTGAGGGTGTGTGAATATGGATTAAGGGTATGATAACTAAATTAATTCACTGATTGATATAGCATAATTCTGGGTGTGGATAATGGGAAGGTCCACCCTGCATGTGGGTGGCACCACGCAAAAGGCTTGTATCTGGATGGGATAAAAGGGAAAGGGAGGCTTGCTGTTTCACTGCTTGTTGCTTGCTACCTTCTACCTGCCCTGTCATGAACTGTTTCTCCTCTACCATGACATCCTGCCTTGGAACCAGAAAACTATGGACTAAAACCTCTACAAACTGTGGGCTGAAATAAACCTTTCCTCCTTTAACTTTGGATGTCAGATATTTTGCCTCAGCAAGAAGAAAAGTAACGAAGGCAAGCAGCGTTTTATTATGTCTTACAATTTTATGGGTCGTTATTTTGACTGAATAATGCCTTCCCCTTGTGGCATCAGGCAGGGGTATTATGTGCTACTCAGCAGGCAGCTGGGTTAGCCCAGAAAATCCAAAATGACACCCATGACTTTCTTTTGGGCAGAGATAACTGGGAAAATGGGTTTATCTGAACTCCTTCTCTCTTCATTCTTAGTCTCTCTCTATTCTTTCTCCAGACAAATAGACTTCCTCAGTAAACCTCCAGGCTCTAAGACACCAACATGGAAAATAACAGTCCTCTTAAAAGCTAAGTCCAGAACTGGCAAAATGTCAATTCCACTTTACTCTATTTGAAAGTAATTAATGTTCATCCCAGATGCAACAGAGAGAGAGAGAGAGAGAGAGAGAGAGAGAGAGAGAGAGAGAGAATGTACCCCATATCTTAATGGGAAGAATGTCAAGGACTTTGAGGCTAACTCTAACACACCACGGTGGTAGAAAGGATTAAGGGCAAAGATGATAGCTAAGACTCCATGACAGGAAGAACCCTGGCTGAACCGGGGAATAAAGACATTTGCATGACTTCCATGTAGAAGTACAAGATGACACTAATGAAGTTTATAGGATCCAGCCTCTGAAGGAGTTCATAAATCAAGGTTCATAACTGGAAGAATTAATATCACCACAATGTTGTTACTACTGAAAGCAATCTACAAACTCAATGTAATTTCTATTAAAATCTCGATGGCATTCTTCACAGAAATACAAAGAAAATTCCTAAAATTGGTATAGAGCCAGAATAGCCCAGAATAGCCAAGGCAACCTTGTATAACAACAAAGCTAGAATCATCAAACTTTCTGAACACAAGCTATATATATAAAGGTATAATAATCCAAACAGTACAGTTACTAGCATAAAAATACATATAAACTAACAAAACAGAAAGACAGCCCAGAAATAAATACATCCATTTTTGGTCAATTGATCTCATACAAGGATGTCAAGAACACACAATGGCCAAAGATTGTCTCTTCACTAAATTGTATTGAAAGAATGGATATCAACATGCAGAAATGCAGCATGCAACAAAATTGGACTTTTACCTCATGTCAAATACAAAAATCAATTTAAAATGGATTTAAGACTCGAAACCATAAACTATTAGAAAAAAATAAAGGGAAAATGCTTCCTTTACTGATCTTAGCAATGATTTTGGCTATAATGCCAAAAGCAAAGACAACAAAAGTAAACATAGACACAGCAAAGGAAGCTCGCTGGAGAATCGTGTCTTAAGTCTGAAGAAGATGGAGTCTGATGTCCACAGACAACAGCAGTAGCCAAAGATATATTTGCTCAAGCAAAATCAGTCTTGCATGCACTGGCTGGCTTCTTTCTTCTCCTGCTTTTGTTCCACCCAGACCACTGGGACAGAGCTGTTCACATTCAGGACAAGTCTTCCCCTGCTCGGTTCTCTGACTCACAGGACAACTATCTCTGGATACACACTCACAGACACACCAGGCACACCCAACGTGTGCTTTACTAATTTCCTACATGTCTGTCAATCCAGTCAAGTTGGCAATCAAGATTAACCATCACAAGTACACTAAGTACACTGGAATAAATACTAACCCTGAATTTTAAGTTTTTAAAAAGCCAGTCAAAGGTGTTTTAGACTACTTTCAAATATCATTCCTGGAGCCCCTACCCATCCCTTCTTCAAAACTGCTTCCAAAGATTGAGAAACATATAGTTTAAATCCTAGAGGAAAGAGAAGAAATACAGTAAATATTTGCAACTAACCATCTTTCCCTGGAAAGATGTGAAAAGATCCTTTATTGTGTTCATTTTGTAGGGAAATAGACTGTTTACTGCTTGAAGAATCAGAGAGATCCTGAGAGTTTGCTGATCAGTGCAGTTATAACAGTCACATCCGATATAGCATGATGAATAACATTACTATGAGAAGTATCTTTGACAACCAAATTTAAAAATTGAGAGATCTGTGTACACTATCATTTTTTTCCTTTTTACTCTAGTTAGTGGCTATACAAATAAATGGGTTTCATTTTGGCAGATCCATACATGCACCTATTTTGATCTTTTTCACTTCTTACCCCCTTTCATTTTTCCAATTCAAAAAAGTCAATGAATTAAAATTTCGAGCTACATTTTGTCAGTCTAAAGCACTGGACAGATCTGACACTAGAATGCCTGAAAGAAGGCCTATTATTCTCAGAAGACTTTTGCAAAGAACAGAGATTATATTTCTGCAGTAGCAAAGCATATGTGTTAAACAGACATTTTCAGGACCTTTCAACACAGTTCTGAAATCCAGGTCATTTGAACCAAGAACTTCTTTAAAAAAAAAAAAAACTGTAAAAAAAGAACAAAAAGACCCTGAAGAACCAGAGATTCAAGGACCAGCAATATGTGTATATTTTTGATGGTATACCAATCACTTGAGTAAAATGAGATAGATGGGGAAAAAGTTTAAAATTTCAGAACTGTGAGTTTCTGACAGAAATGCTGTGTGTGTATCGAGGCTAATAAGGAGCCAGAAGGAACCAGATTACTGTAGGAAACCTAAAATATACAAGATAAGAAAAGACCCTTAACCAGCTCAGAGGTGAAAACCAGGACTGAAGATTGTCACCCTTCCTCTTAAAGGAAGCTGGAAAATATAAGCTGAGATTGCTGTCTAAGTATGTCTGCATCCTCAAGATACCAAAATGAGCAAAAACAGCTTTCCAGCTAAGACCTGAGCCTGTGAGGCTCAGTGACACTGATTATCGGAGTGAGATAGTAAGTTCAGTATAAGACCTGGCAGTAACCCAAAAGTCACTAAGACAATTTGGGGTGGGGAGCATGCAAGTTGAGGCTGAGAACTAAATAATTCTAATGGATTAAAAAGGACAAAAAAATCAACAATGGGAAAAATGATTTACTTCAAGCAACTGAAATGAAAAATTGGGCACTATGAACAGGATATTGAATGGGACTAGAGAAAGGTGTTTGTGTTGATTATTCTGTGGAATGAATATACAGGTCCATCCATGTATGAGAATGTTTATTGCAGAATTATTTGCAGAAGAGAATTGAAAGAAAGTCAAGTGTCCATTAATTTGGAGTAAAAAAGCAAAATGTGTATGTACATGTGTACAATGGAAAACTGGCGGCCAGAAATAACATATAGCGACATGGGTGGAGCTCAATAATAATGTTCACTGAAATGTAATGAAATTTACACTGCAACATGGTTGTAGATAATATGTAATTGGGAGCATTAAAACACACACAAACCAACTCTACACTTTCAAAACTATACACAGAAATCTAAATGTGGTGTGATGGAGGCTTGTGAGTAAGAATGATGCATTGTGAGGATGGGTTGAAGGATAAATTAATGATTTAAAAAACATTAAAAACTGAAGATGGGATTTGCACAACTGGTAATGCTGTACTTTAACCTGTGAAATGCAACCAGCTGATCTCACCCACCTCAGGCACTTGAACTAGAAAAGAGACTATGAATCAGTCGATCATAGTTTACTGTTACAGCTTCTCTCCCCTTCTGTAACATTTCGTTTGAGAATCAATTAGACACACACTTTTGACCACATCTTAACTTGGGAAACCAATTCTCATTCAATGACTGAGCATAGAATAAACACGCTGAAGAAAAAAATAATTGTCTTCAAAGCATAGGATGGGTTAGACCGATCCTTTATTAGTGAATGCGGAAACATCACTCAACGAGAGCTGAAAACATTAACTCCCAATGGCTGCACGTCCCAGTCAGAGTTTGAAAAGTAAAGCTTCAGTATGACAAAAATGGGAAATATGTCTAAAGGAAAGGTATCATCTGTCCCATTATTAAAAGCTATTTTATTATCCTGTGTGAGGAAACCAACATTTACTCTCCACTAAACTTCTCCCTAGAAAAATTATATTCATCCTGTGGGTTTCAGAAAAAGAATATTTGTTCACTTAAAACAGTAAAAAACGGTGTCCCTGAGTAGCTGAGTGCTTTTAATTCTGAAATATCTTTCTCAATTATTGCTCTCAAAATGACATGTTTTGCAGAACCGAATTTATTGCATTTCCCTCTGGTAGCCTACAACATGAATATCTAAACCCCTCGTGAGAGAAAGAAACTCAGTACTGTGGTAAAATTTGACAAGGCTTTCAGAATTTCTGATTAGAAATCATCACACAAACCACTGAAGCACCTTGGTGAGTATGCGCCTGTGTTTGCTGCCCAGAAAAAGCAGAAATTGTTCTTGAATCTTCCAGACTGACTGTGAAGTTCAGCACTGAAACCTGGGGAGATAGTTTGACATGGAATAATCTAATGACAATGGTTTCAAACAACTAGTCCTAGATTAAATTACCACACGCAATTGTTTCCACCATTTAGTCTTAATTAAAGTCAACTTAATAATATTCTAATATCGATAACAAAGTAATTGAGAGAGAACTTCATAAATGGTGGGAGTAATTCATTAAGATGAATCTACTTGATAGGATGTCTGAATAAATTAAGCCAAGAATCTAGCTAAAACCACTGAGCTAGTTAGGCCTATGGATTCTAATTTATATAGTAACCACTTTCCCAACTATTGGCATCTTTATTTAAATCTCTTTCAGATGAAAGGCTCTCCAGTCAGTCAACAAGTTGCTCTAAGTCAAATTCTAATGTGCAATCCTCTGTATCCCTAACGTTAAATTAGGGCCCTATCTTGTCTTCTTTTTAATCCCTTGCTTCTTATTAAACACCTATATTCTTCCCACAGATGATCTCTATCCTGCATCATGTCTTCTGTTGCATCTTATCCTCTTCAGGGTTTTAATCAATGAGAAATACATATTTTTGGGCATCATATGGTTTGATCTTCATAATCCTGGCTTTCAAAGACTATGAAGTTATAGGCAAAATCAGTTATAGCAAGCTGGTGGCTTCAAACTCACTTCTCACGAATGGAAATGTAACTCAAGTTAATGGCTCCATGAGAATCATGAACACCCCAAAACTGGCTTGCTGTTCTGTAAATTTATATGTACCTTGTCCTGTCCTTGCTTGCCCTTTATCAACAACTGAGTATTGCAAACTCACTTTCTACATCAGGTATATTTAGCAAGCATGTTACTATCAGTTACTTCATAGATTCTTAACAACTAACTTGGAAATTAGATAAAATATATTTATATTCTCATTCATTATGTAAGAAAATAGACAAGGAGATAATGTATTCATTCATTCGACAAATACTGAAATCCCCAGAGGGATTTAGGGACTGTGCTGAACTCTGGAAACACAAACACCCCCAAAACGTAATCCATCCCATCTATGGATTTGTAGTGAAGAATGAAGAAACAGAGAAGTGTACAAAATAAGAGAAGCTACCATTTAAGGACTGTTTCCATATGGTGTTTCAAATGCTGTACCAAGTAGTGTAAACACACGATAGCCTTTAAATTTCACAGCCATCCAGCAAGGAAAAACAAATTAGGAGCGGTTAGCAATTAGCTCTAAATCTTAGAGCTCAGGATTATATTTGAACCCTCACTGCATGAGTCCAAATCCTGCTTTTCAGAATTATAATTAGTGGAATAATGAATTCAATATGCTCTCATAAAAGAACAGATCATAATGAGAACTCAAAGGCAGAAGTATCAATTATACTTGTGATGGGGTGACAAAGTAAGCAGAGAAAGTTAAAAAGAGAGGTTTTACAGAAAAAGAACTTTTATTGGCGTGGTAGGTAGAATTCTAAACGATGCCCCCTGCCCAAAATTCAATATCCTACTCCCTAGAACCTGTAAATATGATGAAATGTCGCTCCCCTGAGTAGGTTATATTATATGGCTCAGCGGCCTCTCAGATAAGGAGACTGTCTGGGTGGGCCAGACCTGACCATTCAAGTCCCGCGACACACAGAGCTGTCTCTGGCTGGCAGAAGAAGAGGAGGTCAGGGCTGTTCAAACAGGAGATGGATGCAGCATGTTTTTGATGATGTGGCAATGGAAGGGACTACACAAAAAGACTTCTAGAAACTGAGGGCATCCCCTCTCTGACAGCCAGCAGAAAGACAAGGACTTCAATCTTGTAAGCATGAGGAACCGAATCCTGCCACGAATCTGAATGGGCCTGCGGCAGATTTTTTCACACAGCCTCCAGGGAAGGCAGGCTGGATACCTCGACGTCAGCCTTTTGATGTCCTGAGCACAGACCTCGGCTGTGCCCACTCAAATTTCTAAATTGTATTTATTAGTATAAGTAATAAATGATTGCAGTTTTAAACCATGAAGCTCATGGCCATTTGTCACGAAACGGTACAAAACTAACATATCAAGGAAGCAACTCCTGCTCCTTTCATAGAGCCATGAAAATCACTGGGTGTTCCTCAGACCAGCAGCAATGAGAACACGCATTTACGACTGAAGTCAGTGGAGCAGATACAGGGGCCCACACACACCTCATGGGTGCTCCTCCTCGATGCTTTCCCACTGCCAGAACCTCAGTCTCTGCTGGGAGACTCTCGCAAGTCTAGGAATGCTATTCTGTCTGAGCACAACAGATCAAAAGGCCAAAAAATTAATAGTGCTGGGAAAAAGCATTCAAATGGTGGGTGCCTTCACTGGTGCGGGTACAAATGTCTCAGCTCCTTAGGGTGAGAGAACCCCACATTGTCTCTCACACAATTAAACTCCAATTGCCCACGGTAGCATCTGGCTTGATCACAGGATCTTTATTATTCAGCTGCCTTTGCTTCTCTGTTGCACTCTCTACTTCCCCGCCGGGCCTCCCACATAACCGCTTGCACTCAGAACTGTCTTAGGTCTGCTTCTGGAACAACCCAAACTAAAACAATGGATAACATGAACAAAAGCAGAGAGGCCTGAATTGAAAGCACTGAGGCGTAGTGTGCAGCGGAAGAGATTCAGGCAGAACATAAAGAACTACAAAAGTTTCCAAACCCTTTCGGAGGTCATTCAGCATGGCAGACTGTCTGCCAACTTATTCCTTATTAGCATAATCCTAACTGGATTACGCATCCGGCTTAAAAAAGTCAATCCCCAATCACCTTTAAAATCATGATGATTTATTAAATAAAAGGAAAAGCTGTTAGCAGAGCAACTGGAAAGCCCTTTTGCCTCTCTGCCCTCTTTTCCGGTTCGAGGGAAAGCAATGTGACAGTGGAGTCTCCAGCAGTCACCTTGACCATGAGGAAAGACCAATAGAACTGCAGAGACTTTGGCCCGGGCATTCTTGAGCCAGTAAACCAACACCAGTAACTGTTTACTTCAGGTTTATTACTAAAATGCAAAAGAGAAAAACTTTCAAGTTTCTGAAACAGGGTCTGTCTCTTATATTAGCAGCTGAACACAAATCATAATTGATCGAGTGACCTATCTGGAAAAGGATGCCAGATCTTGACTTCTTCCTCCACTTCTCTGACACATCAAGGACAGAGAGAGTTATCTCTACATGCCATCCAACTTGAGAAATACCACCATGAGATCTCAGGAAGCAGCTCAGAAACAGGAGAAAACGTACCAATAAATCCAAGGACACATTGCAAAAACATCAACAAAGCCTTCCGGATTTTAATTAGGAAATGTCTGTGCCAACTTTATATTGCCATTTTACATTTACTTCTAAGGACAGTTTCAAGTTTTCAAATTCATTTCTAGGGTATTAATGAGACACCAAGGAATAGAGTTTGGCGGTTTCTGTATTGCTTTACAATGGCAACAACACAAATGTCATTTCAACATCAGTGAAAAGCCCTTATTGTGCCAAGCTTTAATATCCCTAATTGTATTGAAAAGAAATCCCCCACAAAAAGCAAAGCAGTACCATTTTTACTACTGTCCTATAAATCAAAAATATATTTCCCTGTTTTCTAATAAAGTAGAAAAAGATTTCTACCATACCATGGTACTACCACTACCATCGAAAGAACTGCATGTAAGACATAAACCTTGGCGCAAGTTATACTAGATAGATAGATAGAGAAATGATAGGTAAATAGATAGATTGTATGACATATCCCTAAAGCAAAAAAAATTACTATTTCACTATGACTTGCTCAAGTAACCATATTGCTGCATTAATGTTATAAAATTAAATTCCGTCTGACCCAGATATCCCCCTTCAAGGTACTACATCTTCCTGAAAGTGTTAAAGACATCATACTAGAGTGATACATTCATACTCGTGTTTATAGCAGTGCAACTCAGAAGAACTAAATCTTGGAAGCAGCCTATATGTCCAGCGACAGAGGCCTGGATAAAGAAGATGTGATATTTACACACAGTGGACTTCTACTCCACCACAAAGAAACATAAACTTGAGTCATTTGTAGGTAAATGGATGCACCTTGAGACCATAATGTTAAGTGAAATAAATCAGACACACAAGATTGAATATCACATGGTTTTTCTTATATGAGAAATCTAAATTATAAATAAAGAACAAAATAAAAGATAGATAATAGGAAATAGATCTTTCTCAAAAGGGAATGGGAGCAAGATTTGGAGGAAGAGGGGATGGAGGGGAGGAAAAGGAAATGAAAAGGGAATTAAGATGTGTTATGTACATGTACCAACTCCACACAAGGAATTTAAACATTATATACTACAACTATGTATTAAAAAAAAGAGAACATGTAAACAAATAAATGTCTCCAAGTATTGAGTTGTTGTTTTGTTTGGTGTATTTGTATTTCTCTTAACTTAGACAGGTCTGACATTAAAAGGAAGAAAAAATGAGCAAAGGGGCCTTGTACCAACCAGAGTAGGCATCTGAAGCTCCTTAAAATTAAAGATATTTTCTGCCAGTGGGTTTAGACACATATCTACGTAAATATGCTGATGATCTAAAAGAATTTCTCATGTGCATAAGATCATTTGTATTAATGACATGTGCAGTGGCATAATCCTATTTCTTCTCTGCCTCCCACATTTATTCAATTTGGAAATCTTAACAAGCCTTTATTCTTTCCTTTTCTTTTCTTTTTTTTTTTTTTTTTTTTTTTTTTTCCCCAGTGCTGGGGATCAAACTCAGGCCCTTGTGCTTGCCAGGCAAGCACTCTAATCGCTGAGCTAAATCCCCAGCCCTGCCTTTATTCTTTTCAACCTTGCAACATTAATACTGATATGGAAAGGCATGATGATATTTTTGCTTCATAATGCAGTCCTAAGAAACTATTCCAAAGTTGTGCAAACTTTCTTCATCTTGTCGCTTTTGTGACACAATGAATGGCATCTTTGTGAATGGCAGGAACAATTCAACCTTACACCTTTTAGAGAGCTGCACTACTCTAAACTGAAGAAAATTCCCTGGTAAATAGTGATATTCCCTAAGGCACCAAGAAGTGGCAATCAAATTAAAGAGGAGGAAAATAAAGGAAATTTTAAAAAAATATTTGGGACATGAAATCAAGTCTAAAGGATTAAATTTGTTTTGAGAATTTTTCTTCATTATTTCTTTGATTTTAAAATAAGAACAATTTTAAGAAGTCATTAAGACTATGATAACACTTCCAGGGGAGGTAGAAACCACTACATTAAATTGTTAGACGCACTGTGTTTTGGGGTGGGAGTGGGGACGTGAGGAAAAACCAAAGACATAAATAAGAAGAAATATGTTACTCATCAGGCTTTGCCTTCTGGGCTCTGCTCAATTTCAGGCACAGATGCATCCAACCTGCTCTCTCAACTGCTTGCTGCCTTTGATAGCTATTACAATCCCAAATCCTCACCCCAACTTTGGGTGCCCACTGAGCTGTGAATTCCTTTCTCCTGCCCATGTGGCATCTCCAAATATGCCCTCTAGTACCACTGCGTAACAAACAGAACTGCCCTGAATTCCAGCACTGTTGGCCAAAATCCACTAACAACCTTCCTCCTCCGGCCTCCCTCTACTCTTGTGTGTTCTCAGCTGCACTCAAGAACCTTACAGATATGGTGGTGATCAGCAACACCAGCATTTGCCAAGAACTTAGAAATGCTCATTATCACAAAGTCTCCTCGACAAAATCCCAGACTCACGAGATAAGAACTCTGAGGGTCTGGTCCCATCATCTGGCAGCAACAGCCCTCCAGGTGATGTTAATGAAGGCTTACATTTGAAAATCATTAATATCACCATATCACTGTTTGCTAGACTTTCGCCAGCAGGTAGGAAATTCTTTCTGTGAAATAAATAAACTGGTATACACTAGCAACAGTAGCCAACACTTACTGAGGAATTGCTAAAAGTCAGGTCCTGTTTTAAGATCTTTACACGTTTTTAACTCGGTCCTTACAAGAGCCATGTCAGGTAAGTTCTGTTATTATTATTCCCATTTACACTTTGACTATGGAAGTGAAGAGGCAAAGCTGCTGAAGGACGCACAGAATCGAAATAGACAAGCGGGACTCAAGCACAGACACCTGCTCCGGAGGCCCACCTCACCTTCTTTACTGGATGGTGTCTGAGTAGCTGCCACCTCTGATTTCCACCGAAATTTCCATAAAGGGATGGAGCACTCCAAAAGGAAGAGTTTAACATATGCTAATTTAACCCTCCAGACAAATATTTGAAGTGGGTATTGATGGCTGAATTTCACAAATGAATAAAAACAAGGAAAATCTCATTAACCTGGACTTTGTCAATTCAGAGTTAGTATTTGATTATATTATATCTAGTACTTAATGAATATGAAATGATATTTCCATTTATGAATTTTTAGGCTTCTACTCACAAGTAAGAGAATCTGATCTAAAATTCAATTACATTTTGCAAACCCAGGATCTCCCAAATAGAAATCTTTTCTATGTGCCTCTGGTGCTAAAAAGTAGAAAGCGCATGTGACCCTGCCGGCGGGAGGCAGCGGTCCTCAAGGGAAGCGCTCCTCTGGGGGCTGGTCCAGGCAGCTCAGCAGCTGCCCACGCCGGGGCCGCAGGCCTCACAGAGTGCCAAGGACGACAGAGCGGCAGACGCTGTGGGGAGCTCAGGGCCTGAAGTGGCTCCTCAGGAGACGCGAAGGAATCTGGTGACTCCCAGAGGAGCTGTGGGGGGAAACAGGCAGAGACTCTAGGTTCAAAATCTGGGCACTGGCAGGAAAAACAGTACAACTCAGGAAATTTCAAGTTACACATTTATTTCAACTATCTTATTACTTCTGTAAAGGTTAAATCTTAACCTTCTTGAAAGAATCGTGTTTTAAATCATTTCAAATAGTGACTAGAAAATAATTGCGACTTCTAATTTTCAGGTTAGTGACTAATTGTTGAATTTGATGACATGTAGAGTATGTTATTACCCTTTCACCTATCTGCTTGTCAACCTGGTTTCTTATCTACATTACAAAGAGGTCTATTTTTTAAATGTTCTGAGCTATATTTTCTTATGAGGAAAAATGAAAATTGAACTATTTTTCAATGACCCATTTGCCTTTCCTTATCATGAATTATTCACTGAGCGCATTCATATGTTATAACATTAAAACATCTTATTCTACTCCAAAAAAGACTACACAACTCTTTTAAAATAAAGAAAACATGTTAATTTATAATATATTTAACACATAAACTCGTTGAAAAATTGTAGGACTTTTAAAAAGAAGCCTTTTGGGGGTTGGAAATTTAGCTCAAGTGGTAGAGCACCTACCTAGCGAGCGTGAGGTCCGGAGTTCAATCCCCAGCACCCGCCAAAAAAAACCTTTTTATTTATAGCACACACCATAAAAATGAGTGTTATCAAATGGAAGAAGTAAAATAAAATGATACAAAATATGTGGTATTTATTATTTTGTGGCAAAGGGCCATAAAAATTAATTT
Source organism: Hystrix cristata (assembly GCA_004026905.1). NCBI lineage: Eukaryota > Metazoa > Chordata > Mammalia > Rodentia > Hystricidae > Hystrix > Hystrix cristata. The sequence goes on from PVJO010009568.1 coordinate 48,118, forward strand.
TAGCGTGAAATTTTTCTTTTTATATCCTACAACCATGAAAGAAAAGTTTAAACTTTATCATGTTTCAAGTTAATTTCAAAAATTAAATTTCCCATGTCATTTTCAATTATTTAGAAATAATTCTAAAGGATCTTGCCTAAGGAGGACAGTTCCAATCACATTTAAGCTTCTCTTCATCAAGGCAGGATAGATTCTGAAATGTTGTTTTAATTAACTCCGTAGGTTTGCACTTCAAACGAAGAGGGATTTCACTTTGCAGCTCCCAGATGCATTTCCTCCAAGAGTACAAATCAGTCCTTTGAAGCACTAAAGCCCACCACATCCTTGGTGATATATAATCTGTTATCTCTCCTCCCCTCCCATAATTGACCAGTTTCATCTACTTTGAAAGTCCTTTGAGGGAGTTTTGGGGAGAACCTCCTGGTGTATTGGATGGATATACTAATTAACTCCAATTATTTTTAGGTGGTACAGAATAGAATGAATAGGGTTTTAACCTAAGAAGGCTTTGCTGTACAGAAATCAACTTTTTACCAACAGCCCTTTCCTGTGCTCACTGTCTTAGCGGCCCTCACAGTAGCTGACAGGCAGCAGGCACCGTGCCAGCCACCTCACAAGGTCTGGGAACAGGCAGCTATAGGGAATGAGCAGCCCTTCCCTGCCTACTAAAACTCGGTTGTTTGTTTTTTTTTTTTAAAACATTGCCCTGGATTAATTCTAGCTTCCAACTTTAATTTTCTCTAATCTAACCACACACAAATGTCTAAGGCCACTTGATCATTTGTCCTTGTCTCTGTTCAAAAGATAACACAGGGGCTGGGGATTTAGCTCAGTGATTAGAGTGCTTGCCTTGCAAGCACAAGGCCCTGAATCACTCCTGCAGTTGAAGAATTCAGCCTATATGCACCTGCAAAGTGCACCTCTCACATAGTTTACATTTTTTCTCTAATTTTGATCGTAACCCTCACCTTCCTACCGGGTCTTTAACACTAAAAACCATTGTCCTTACCGGACATCGGGGAGCTCAAGTCACATCAAAACAAAGCTCACACAATACAAATGATCAGGATTAATAAATGCAGGATTAATTAATTAATTAATAATAAATAAGTGCAGCGACCATGAACAACTAAAATTGCTGTTTGTTTATGACTGGCAGAGTTAATGCACTTTTCTCCTGAAACAGCTATAATCAGATCTCTGGAAGTCACTCAGCAGAGACTAATACCATTCTAACAGTTTAGAGTTTAGATCACTACTATGTAAAAGGTGTAGCATGACTTTACCTGCATTATCTCTTTTGAAACTTGCTGGTTTTGAAAGTCAGGCACTTCTGCTGTCAATATCTTACAAAGTTGCAAAATAATGATACCCCTCAAAATAAAAGACCCAATCAAAAACTGGGCAACTAAAATGAACAAGGCTCAGTCATATATATGCCACTTCCATTTAATGATGGACTGTCGCTGTGTCCTTCCAACTTTATGACTTGGGGGGACAGAGGGCACACAGTTTATGAGGGACAGCTCAGGTCACATGGTAACATGGTGTCCTGGGGTCAAGCGTTCAGTTTCCACTAAGGCCCAGTAGCAGGCCAGGAGCTTTTTCAAAGGAAAGTAGTTGTGTGCAGGTGATGGCAGAGCCTTGCTCCAAAATTCTGAGGGCTTCATGGGGGCTGGCCAGAGGCTCCAAACAGCAATCCTACCTGCCACTGATACCTCAAGTACCATGGAATCTGCTGGGTTACATGGCTCCAGGGACACACCCAAGTTAGGAACGTGTTGCCTCCAAAATCCAAATAGGTCCACTAGGCATTGCACCTCCCCATTTTTTGTTTATCTGTTTCGGTTATAGAAGGAGCCAGATGCAACAATTTATCCTTAACCTTAGAAGGGATATATCACTGCATGCTTCATTCTGTATTCCAGCACACAGAAAAGAGCAAAAACAGGGCTCCTTAAGGATGCTGGTGCTCCCCTCGCAAAACTGTTTCTCAAGGTACTAGTGAAGGGTACAGTTTCTGGATCTGCCCAGTGTGGAGGTTTAGGTTTCACCTGGCAAATTCACTCCAGCATTCCCGTTAGTCTTTGAATCCCCTTAAAAACAGTAAACTGAGGAATATTGGCGTCTCTGTCTCACTCAGAGTCAGTCCTCTTTTGATCCATTCTTCAGGCAACCAGCCAAATAAACTACTAACACACTTTTTAACTCCACAAGCTACAACATTATATTCACAATATCTACTTAATGGGCCCATATCAAGAAACTCAACCTGATCCAGGTTTATGTTTGAATCTTGGAACTCTTTATTTTCCCTTTTTAATTTGTCTTCACACTTAGAAGATTTTAGATTTTATGCATGTCTGGAACTCGTGATTTTTCTTTACTGGTTTGCCCAGAAATGCTAGGAGCAACTAACCAGCATCATTGCACCACATCCTTAAAACCCATTCTCATTCTTGTTCCTCGGATCTCTACTTGTAAGAAGTAGAAAATTTAAGAAGTTCTTGGGGAGTAGAGTGGACCACTTAATGGGGGTCACATTGTGTAGCTCACCATTGGGAAACTTCTGAGATGTGAGCCTGGTTATAGCCCTAGAGACAAAAACTGGGTGGTGAAAGGGGGTCCTGAGAAGGGTCAGCAGTCTCTTGCTTGGTACCTGCATTAGGGACGGTCATTGCCATTCCCACAGGCAACACGGGATTGGTTTCAAGTATAGGAAAGAGGTCAACATCACACAGGTGGGGGTGAAGCTGCATCTGCCACTGAGAGTGGGGTAATCTCTCTCTCTGGCAAAACAATCTCATCAGAAATAGTGGTAGTGAACCTATGGTATGTGCGCTATTCGTTTTTCCTTTAAGACAAAAGATGTTCATGTAGAGTTGTTTTTTCTAAACTAAATCCTCAGTATTCAGGTTTAATTGCAGTGTTGGCACTTTGTAATAAATAAGTGGGTTTGGGGTTGCACTTTGGGTACTCGTCTCTAGAAGATTCACCATCACTGACCTAGGAATTTAATGTCTCCTGCCTCATCAGGTTGCTCCTAAACTTCTCCAACCCAGTTTACAGGATCACATTCTTTTCCAATCAGCACCCTCACGTTCACTTCAGCCACCTTTCCAGGCTGAGCACTACACTTAGACTGTAATTCAGCCAGTTGAATTATGAGGATTTATGTTCGAGTTTCTTCAACTGTAACTAAAGGAGAGAATATTCTACTTCAGGACACACTTAGAAACCTTTAGATTCTTGTCTTAGTTACTTTTCTCTTATTGCTGAGAAAATATCCAACACTCAAAATTAAGGGAAAAGGTTTACTTGGCTTACAGTTCGTAGAGGTTTCAGTCCACAATCAACTGGATTCAAGGCAGGGTGGCATGGAAGACAGGCAGAAGGCAGCAAGGCAAGCAAGGGTGGGGCAAACAAGGGGACAGATGAGCCTCTTTCTGTCCCTTATATCTTATCCAGGCTATCTGCCCTTAGGGTGGGCAGCACTCCCACCCTTAGTCCTAGTGCCCTTAATCCTAGCATCATGTCCTTGACCCGAGCACAACTATGCCAAACCAATCAGTGGACTAATTTAGTAATCACACATCTAGATCCAGCCACCTCTGAAAACACCCCACCTATGACCACATGAGGCTTTGGGGAGACATCTAGACACAAACCATAACAATTCTTTATGCACGTCTAAAGTTGGGAATTTGAATCTTGGAACTCTTTATTTTCCCTTTTTAATTTGTCTTCACACTTAGAAGATTTTAGATTTTATGCATGTCTGGAACTCGTGATTTTTCTTTACTGGTTTGCCCAGAAATGCTAGGAGCAACTAACCAGCATCATTATACTTCCCACTTTTCCAAAACTGTCCAAAAGTATTTGTATTAGTTACTTTTCTACAGTCAGTGGTTTGCAAGAGAGCAGATTTAATATAGGATAAGTTCAAATTATAATATTTACACACACAAGCCAAATGCGGGAAGAGTCCAGAACATCTATCTATGCACTGGAGACCCAAAAGATCCAGTCAAGGGCCAGGAGCCCACAACAATGTCCTGTGTACATCTGTGTCTGCACTAAAAGGCTAAAGAAATCTATACTGGAACCAGGATACAATGCTCACAGTGGAGATGAAGACCAGGGCTCCCCTGAAGCAAACAGCAGCCATCGACAACAGCAAGGTCCTGAGCACCTTCTGCAACAAGAACAGCCAAGTTCCCTTCTGGAGAACCAGCCACAACAAGCTTCTCCTGGGAAACAGCCTGCTGCTATCTTCTGCTCCTGTTCTCCTTTATTCTGTGTCAGCAACGATCCCCAGGTGGATCTTCTAAGCCCAGAACCACACCAACTCAGTTCAGCTGGGCGTTCCTGCTCAAGTTGACCACAATAAGTCCGCCAGAGTATTGTATATAGCTTCACAAATTTTTTGCATCTCACAAGTGGTGAATTAGGATAATCAAATGGATCTACAGTGTATATTATTTTAAACAGTTCACACCACAGACTGTCAGTACTCTCCATATCATCAGAAAGACAGGCTATGGCAACTGTAGGTCTCATCAACTTACACAGCCAACTCCCAGACCAGCAAACCAACTAAGAGAAATTTATCCTTAAAATTCTGTTCCTCTAGAACCACTCCTACGACCAAAGTATGTATTAGTTAGAGTTCACTAGAGGAAAAGAATTAATATGAATATATATGTATATATAAATAATTATACAAAGCATTTACAAGATAGGCTTACAGTGGTGCCCTGTGGAAACAGGAGTGGAAGAATGCAAAATGCTGTCTGCACGCTAGAGAGCTGGAGGATTCAGTAAAGTGCCAAGGGCCTGGAACTCACTGTAGAGGCCACTGCAATTCTGCATAGGAAAGCTGAAAGGTCTGCATTGGAAGGTGGAAGAGTCTGCTGGAAGGCTGAAAGTAACTGAAGACGAATGTCCAAGGACAATAGCAAAGACCAGAGCTCCTCCAAAGAAAAAAAGGGAAGACTTCCTTCTTTTTATTTTTATTCCATCCAGGGTATAAGCCTGTTGGTTGATACCACACACATCCAGGATGGCTCTTTCCTCCTCAGTTTATGGTCTACAAGTCAATCCTCCACAGACGCATCCAAAGCTCTGTTAATTCGTCAGGTGGTTCTTGCTCAAGGCAAGTTGATATATCACAATTAACAATCACAGGGTCCAAGAAATGGAAGAGGCTGAAGAAGAGCAATGAGAAATAAAAAGAATTACTATATCTTATGTTCGTGTACCAACTCCCCACAACAAATGTGATCATTATGTACCACAAACATGCGCTGATAAAAAGTTTTTTAAAAACATTTTACAGAATTGGAAACTGAAGCATTATTAGCCTTCCTCAATGAAACAGCTAGCAAAGTATTTTATTTGACCCCCCAAGTGTCTGAATCCAGTTCTCAAACGCTAAATTTCTATGAATTAATATCACAAGTCTTACAGGGCTTTATTTTTATTTTTTAAAAAACACTATTTTTTGTCCTCTTTCCCAAATAGAAGTTCAAATTCTTAAAATATATAGTTTTGATATTACAAGATTATAGATGCTATTTATATACAGTAATTTATATAAATCATCTCATTTGGTAAATGAAATATATAAAGCAAACAATCTACATAACAAATTTCTCTGTGTTAAATGATGGAAAATAACTTTTTGATGATGTTTACATTAAGATGAAAAATGTATTCATAAAAATATTGGAGATCACAAAAGTACGGATTACATAATGTTATATCTTATTTTACTAAAGATACGAGGCAAGATAATGAAGATTGAATAGATGAAAATCTATTTCAAAGAAAAACTTTTCAATATAATGTATAAAACTTTAAAAAGTCTTTTAGTCTTTTACGTGCATACAAAAATTTTATGAAAGAAAGACAGTTTGAGAAGCTTTTAAGAGGCGCCAATTAAAAATTAAAAATTTGTGGGACAGACCCCCATGTCTGCCTGCCCTAAGCTTCACTCCCTTCAGTAATTGTGCTTTCACACGTGAGTGCGTTCAGAGTCACACTTCTGCCTCCAGAGTACAAAATGCCGCCGTTTGTTTTAACTCCTACCTACTAGACAAACCTCAGAAATGTTCTACATGTGGACAGCAGGCATCTGCTTAGTTCTTCCTTATATTTAGCTAAAAATGTGCTTCCCTGACACATCCGCCTCTCTGTCTTTGTTCCGCCCTTGGAAGCATCAGAGTTAGGCTGCTGGGTGGAAAGGAACCACCCTGTGGTGAGGAACAGAAATAGACTAATGAGTGAAATTCCCTGCCCAGCAGGGTGGACCGTCCACAGCCTGTGGCGAGGGCAGCATGGCAGACCTTATCATTACGGGTTGCCTCTGAATTTGCTCCTGTGGGCACTGCTCCCCTCCATGTGACTTGGGTAGAAGAAATGTCATTGGAACCTTAACAAATTACCACAAAAGTAAGCATGTGACCCAACATTTGGTCTTCTGGAACACAAGTCTTTTTGGACACCAGAGCTGAGAGGAAAGGAGGGAGCCACTCCCATCCTGAAATTGGAAAACCTGTGTGAGAACGATGTGCAGAGTCCAAATATGAACACAGCATAGCAAAAACTTGACCCCAATATTTCAATATACCATCCATGGTGATTTCTGGTTAAATGAACTAATAAAAGTGCCTTTTAAAATTAGGTTAAGTTACTAGTTTCAATCACCTACAACCAAAACATTTGTGTGAATATATCCAATAAGGATAAAATTCACCATCTTTGCGGACTCTAACTGGAAGTGGAAGACTAATGAGAAATCCAGGTGAGTGGGGTAAGAAAAGTGTAGAGAAATTAGAAGTTGAATGACTGGTGCAAGAGAAAATTGGAAAGGTACGAGGTAAAGAAACCCTGGAACTTAACTTGTACATAAACTTCCTCCATAACAGGATTTTTGGAATGTTAAGTGGGGCCGCTCCCATTTTTTAAAAATCCTGCAATAGTCACTATTACATTCAAGTCCCTTTAGAGGGATGGATGCTCTCATTAAGACACTGGAAACAAGATATTAACATTTTTGGCAATCTCAGGTGGAAGGAGGGTGAGAATTGCTAAAATACCAGGAAGGGGACTGTCATCCGGGTACCTCAGCGTTAAGGACACTCTGGCGGCAAACACAACCCACTCGGTGATCTTCCCAAGAATAGGCCTGCTGTCAGAGTCTTCCTTGCAAGAGGAGGCAAAGAGGACCCCTGTCTCTGGCTTATCGCCACAGAAGGTTTATTTCTGGCTAATGCTACATGGTGTTAATTCAAAATGAAGATTTCTAGAAAAGTTTTCAGGACAAAAGTCATGCCCCCATATATTTCCCTTACTAGACCTAGAAAATTGTGTTATACCATTTAATAGAAATAAATCTGCTCCATTGGCAATAATTAAACCTAAATTACAGATAACTAAAAACATAGCTTCCCACTTACGCAGCATCTCGCCTGGTGCTATGAGCCTATTGCGTCTTTACTCTGCCCTGTGATTCCGTATGATGTGTGTGTCTCTCATCAGTACAGCTAATGAGTGAGCTATGAATATATGCTGATAATAAACTGCCTTCTGCCACTCAGACATTTGCATTTCCCTTCTCACCTTCTGTGCTGAAAAGTCACTCCCCCAAATATTCTCCATGAAAGGTAGCAAGGAATTGAAATGACATTTTGCTATCATTGAACCAGCGTCTCTTCTCATTGAAAGGGTTTAAGCGCTTCAGAAAGATGACATAAGTGCTGACGCTATGGGAAAATATGAAACGAAGGGAAACGCCGGTCCCCATTGTAGGAGGCATGTGACACCCTCCCCGGACTGACTGACCTGTCACTGAACATTTCAGTATGTTTGCAAATGAATAAAATTCTTGAGCAAGCCTGAATATGGTATAATACGGCCTTGCTGAGAATGAGAGAGAGTACTCAGGCAAGCAAGAGGACTTTCAGAGTTACTTGCCCTAAAATTTCTATACTACTGAAAATTATGATTTAAGGAAATAGTTTGAGTCAGTCTGTTTTTTTAAGGGTGGGGGGGTAATTATGTTATAATCTGTAAATTAATACAGGGGATGGTTAAAATAATTTAGCAAGCAGGCATTGAAGACACTGGGGTGAGTGATCCAGACAGGGTTCCCCTCCCAGCTAGCATACATTCCTTCAAAGGTAACTTTTAGACATTGAACAACACTCACAGATATGGTAAGAATGGATAATTAACTTAAAGACACCAGGAAGCAGCCTTCGAGAAAGAAAGCATGGCACTGAATCTTGGAGGACTAGGGGTTAACTAGTTGTAGGGGATGGTATAGGGATGGCATACTAGGCAGAGGGGAAAGTATATGGTAGCTGTATAAAGGAAAAGATACAAGACATTCAAGGAAATTAGAAAAAGCAGCACGACTAAATATAGACATGGAGTCAGGGATTCAGGATATGGTGATATAAACACGGCTTTTCTATCAGTCAGGGTTTTCCAGGGATCAGAACCAATAGAAGACAGATAAATGATAGATAGATAGATAGATAGATAGATAGATAGATAGATAGATGATAGAGAATGCAGAGATATACACATAGGTGCATAGATACATGCATAGATACATATGTAGATATATACATGATAGGAGATTAGAAAAATTGGCTTATATGATTATAGTAGCTAACAAATCCTATAAAATGTCATTTGCAAGCTGGAAAACCAAACAATCCGATAGTATTGCTCAAGGCAAGTCCAAAGTCCTAAGAACCAGGAGATAGGCAGTGACACTGGTACAAGTCAGAGTCTGAAGTAGAAGAACCTGGTTCTGGTGTCCCAAAGTGGGAGAAGAAAGGGAACCTGGCTCCACATGAATAGGAGAGCAAATTCACTCTTTTTAACTGTCTTTTTCTCTATTCGGACCTTTTTCTCAGAGGATGGAGCTCACTCACATTACGTGAGGATGGATCTTCCTTTTTCAGTCCACTGATTCAAATACTGTGTCTTCCAGAAACACTTCACAGGCATGCCCAGAAATAACGCTTTCCAGCTCTCTGAGCACCCATTAATCCAGTCATGTTGACACCTGAAGTTAATCATCATGACATTTAGGGTCACGTCTACGATTTTCTTTAACATGACTAAAACGAGCTCTCTCAGATCTATCCTACTGGCAGATTCCCCCATCTCAATTAATGGCAACTCTATCTCTGTATTTACCTGACATCATCTGCAACTCTTATTTCTTTCAGATCCTATATGAAAATTATGGGTCAAACTTACTAAGCATATCTTCAAAATGTTTATTTTAATGGACAACTTCGCATTATTTTCACTGTGCCATCCCGATCCAAGCCACCTTATCCTCCCTCCTTGATGACTGCAATAGCCACACAATAGCCAGCATCCTGGCTGTCTGTGAATTCTCTGCCTGGAGCCTGGTACTTGCTCTTCCCTCTGCACACAAGCTTTTCTTCCAGATGTCCACACCACTCATCTACTTTGAGGCTTTGTTCAAGTGTCTGCTCCCTTGGTGAGGCTTTCCCTAACTACTCTTTGAAAATTGCAACTTAAAAGAAGCAACAAGATGTATCACGTACAGGTATAAATCCCCTATGGTGAATGTTATCACTACATACATCTAAAATGTACTTTTCAAATAAAACAAAATTTTAAAAAGCCCTTCCCCTTTCATTTACTTGGTTTCTTATCACTAATATGTCACCATAAATAGTTGCCCTTGTTTACTTTGTTACACACACACAAACACACACACACGCACACAGAGAAAACCTTTAAAATCTCTCTATCGGCCCATGAAAAGAATATTTCATTCTTTTGGGTGAAGACACTACAGACAAGAGTGGATGCCTTGGAGAAACCAAGCTTGTCCTCCATTTCTAAGAAGATCCAGTACAATGAACTGAAGAAATGAGGCTCACTAGCTTTGGTCATGACTCAGGGCAGGAGCCAGCTTCTAGGTTGCCCTGGCCCTCTCTAGTCTGTATTCATGTCCTTAGTCCCCCTCCCATACCAAGTCGGGGCTGGCACTGAGAGACCAAGTAAATATGACAGAGTGATGCTGCACGACCTGTGAGACCAGGTTATAAAAGGCCTTGGCGTTTTGAAACACTTCTGCTTGGAACTCTGAGTCATGATGTAATGAGTCCTGCTACTCCGAGACCATCAGGAGATAGAGGTGAGGAAGCTGGGTGGGAAATCCCTGAGACCAGTGAGAGAGAGGGGGAGAGAGAGAGAGACAGAGAGAGACAGAGACAGAGGAGACAGACAGGCTCACCAGTCCTGGCTGTTCCAATCTCCAGCCATTGGGATTATCTGTCCAAGGCCACAGAGCTGGAAACAGAGGCAGGTCTTCTCCATTGTACCCCGTCTGAATTCCTGACTCTCAAAACTAAAACGAAAGCTACCGAAACCCCTGTGCTGGGGGATGCCTTGCTGAGTGGCCAGAGACAACCAGCCGCTCAGTAAAGAGGACTCTCGACACAGTGGGGTTTCCCCAGCCCTGCACAGGTCAGCATTCACCAGCACGAAGGACAGAACGACTCACGTGCTTTCTGAGTGTGTGTTTCAAAGCCTGATTAGGATGAACAAATGGGTCCCTTGAAGAAAATAATGCAGCTGCTTCCAGGTAGTGCTTATGCTAAACTGTCAAAGATTTACCTGCTTGATTTTTCTCCAGATTTTGATTACACCCGAGCCCTTTAAGAAGACAACAATTGCTCTATTAACTGAAGGAGCTGCGGATTACCATGACACCCTCCTCTTCTGACCCGCTAGAGAGATTTAGAGCAATATCTTCCGTTAGAGCACAATCTGGAGTCAACATGATCTTCTCTGAAGGACAATGAGTTAATTGTTTGCTTTGAAGTTAATCAAAGAACTAATTGGAACTGTCATCTCAAGGATAGTTGACGCCTGTACTCTTTAGGCTTATCTATACAAAGACGAAGTTATGATATCAGAGACCTTAAATTATACGGAAATATTAGTGAAATGAAGTCCCTTTCTAAATCATGAACAAGGCATATGAAATAGTAGTTTAAAGTCAATGACAAAAAAAAAGCTAATGAGGGCTCACTGAAATGTGAAGCCAGAAGCATGTGAGAAGATTTCTACAAGGACGTATCATGCTCTTACAGATAATCCAAGCATACTCTAGGAGCACTAATCAAGATGGCACTTTGAAACTCAGATCATCAGTAAATCCCACCCTGAATAAGCTCTATGAAATAAGAAATGTGTCAAAATACTGGAAGTCTAAACTGAAGCCACATCCAACCCCCCCCGAGGAATATTGATATAAATACCAAATAGTCCATATCTTGCTCTGAAAACTGTGGGCCTTCCAAAGAAAATCTCAGCCATAGACTGCACTAGGATACTTAGGCTTTTGGTGAAAGCTCTGGATAGAGATAGGGTTAGAGTAAGTGGCCAAAACCCAAAAGGCTCCCCAACCTACAGAATAAAGTTCTATTTTCTTAGTAGATATGCAAAGCCCTGGATGAGCCTACCATTGTTTACATCTCCATAATTATTTCTTATTATACCTTTTTGAATCATCGCCATCTTTATTTGCCTTCTACCACATCCATATGTATGTACACAAACACACCATCCTGGCTCGCGGTTGTCTAAATGTATCATACCGTTTAGGGCCTCCCCAGCGTCATTCATAGTCCTCTCTCTGTCTGTCACATGCTTTCCTCTCTTGCAAGACTCGATTTAACCATCCCCTCGCCTATGAAACTCTCCCTGCTCCTTCCTCCTGAACAGACTGCTCTTCTCTCCTTGCAGCGCTCAGGAGGCCCCAAGGGTCAGTCCTTCATTTTGTCTGCCCCCACTTGACTGGAAACAAATAGCCTTTGATATTTCTTGTTTGATATTTCTCTGCCAGAACCTCCAGCTAGTCTCATAAATGGAAGGAATAGACAAGGAGCAATAGCCCCTCCAGAATGAAGGAAAAGATTGAGAACTTTTTCAGTGAAATGCTATTGATTTTGTCCTTATCCAGGATAAGTTATTTTCCATTTCCTGCCACCAACATTACTTTTAAATAGAGCCAATCTAAGGGGGTGCCTTTAAACCACAACACGACATTTATTAAATGAAATTTTGATTGACGAGTAAATAGAACCATGCCATAGACGCTTGGGGTCCACAGAAATACCCAGTCGATTTGACAAAAGCTCTCACAGAACTGTAAAAGGGAAAATCCAGAAAAGGACTACTAACCACTGTTCATTATACTATTCAGCATGAATTCTGTCACACCGAATCCTGTCACACCAGATACTCTGTGGGTAGGAGCACACCGGATTTCACAGGAAGTGTCCTTGAATCATTAAGATCTTTAAGATGGTCAGATCAGAATAGGAGAAAGGGGTTAGAAACCAAAAATGCCAGTCTGATGTATAAGAGAGAAGGCAGGATGCACATTTAGTGAGGAGACATGGACAACAAAGTTATTCATTTCTATCTTTGGGAGCAAAACTGAGGCTAAAAATAGCCCAAGAGGGAGTTAATACTTGCTTAGCACTGATTTTTTAGTCTTCATTCATTTTAAGCAGAGACTATTTTCCCAGCTCCACAGGGATTTTAAAATTTTGGACATTCATAGAAAATTTGCTTCTGACTGGAAAATGCTAGGAAATGTTTAATTCCACAGAAATTTACAAAGTAATATTATGGTCATCCAACTCTCAGCTCATCCTTGAAATACTATGACAGGCATTATATATGAGTTTATTATAGTCCATGTTATAATATGTTCAGTTATTTCAACAAATAGCCTTTTATTTTGATGGACACAACCGTGAGGATTAAAGGAATGAGGCAGATGGTGGATTAAGTTTTACATTTTAACTATTGGAGATCTTTGTCATTTCAAAGACCCCTTATCCTGTAAAGTCCCTAATAAACAAAGACTGGGCATAAACAACGCCCATGATCATGGAACAGAAATAAATTTAATTCTTTGACATATAAATTTAATTCTGTATGAGAATTTGGGAAGCGAGATGAGTAACTCTCTTCCCTTCTTTTCCTGTAAATAGTGGGCAACGGTATCGTGGTGAGGGGATGAGAAGAGACTGAAACATGATGCGAAACAAAAGTAAGGTCACATTTTAAAAAGCTGTTCGTTCTGGAACTTCTCCAATACACCCAAAAGTAGAAAAAAGTGACCACCCACCACAGATTCACTGCCCAATTCTAAGAATCAGCAAGCTTCTGTCTTTCTTTGTGTGGCATCTACCTCCTTTCTTTTTTTAGGGTAACACCAGACAGCTTACCATTCTATCCCAAAATACTTCAGAATGCTGCTTTAATAAGTAAGAATATTTTTAAACAGTGCTTGTACCATTTTCAAATCTAACCCAATTTATAATCTTTCCTTAATATTTCTAACTCTAATCCCTCCCTGTTTTTCTCTGATCCCAAAGATATCTTTAAGGGTGGTTTGTTTGAATTAAAATCTCAAGAAAATTCCACGATGTGCTTGGTGTGTTCTGTAAACCCTTCTTAATTGATAACCTCTCTCCCCTCTCTTTTTATGCCACTCATTTGCAGGAGATTCTCAATTTGGCTGATAGCACCCACTTCATGATAACTGAGCTGTAGTCATCCCCCTTATTTCCCATAAAGTACCAGTTAGAACTTTCGTAGATGCATATTTAAATATTCTGGTAAAAGTATTTCAAAATTGGTGCCATATACCATCGGTCCCACTTTCAGTGATGCTAAAAGATCAGTCGCTCAGGTGATGTCAGCCTGAACCATCTACAGCAAAGCCTGTTAATAGTTCACCCGTAATTTTAGTATCTAGGTTGGGTAGATCCATTTTTTCATCAAGGGTCTAAATGGGATTATTGGAATATTTTATTTCTTCTACTTGTATTTTCTTCTATTCTTGTACTCAAAAAAAAAACCTTTCTTCATCATCTCTGAGAAACAAAGAAGCAGCCCCTCCCTGCTGGAAACTGGCAGGACTCTCTCAGCTAAGCTTCAGAGTCTTCCTGTTAGACATAACCTCACAGAACATTAAGTCATCTCATGACTTTGAAGAAATAAGACAAAAACCAAGACCACTTCATAATGTTGTTCAAATCACAAGGTAAAAACTGTGCAGATCACAAATACATCGAGTATCATCATTTTCCAGGTAACTGAGCCTCTGGTGATTTGTAATAGTTACATCTCTACCCTTATTCTACCAGTTGGTTGGCCCTGTAAGACTTCTTAACTGCTCAGTCACAGACTTATCCTCTCCTCCTGTTAACACCCATTCCTGAGAAAGCGCCTCTTTCTTGCACCCTCCCCAACATCATACCTCAGCTGGGGATTTAGCTCAGTGGTTAGAGTGCCTGCCTAGCAAGTGCAACGCCCTGAGTTCAATCTCCAGCACCAGAAAAAAAAAAAGAAAGGAGGGTGAAATATGGTTATGATTATTATACTTGTGAATTTTTAGCATTTCAATTCATGGCAGTCTTTTTTATGCTCAAATATTCCATCTTTGGCCGGCAGAAGCCCCTAAGCTAAAAAATGAGATTTGAAATGAGCTAACAAGGAGAATGGCCCACACTCTTCCTCCAGAAACCTTGGCTGCCCCTTTATACTGTGGGTACAGCCACGCATGTGGGCTTAGTCGGCATGGAGACTGCCGAACACTCCTCAGACTGCAGAAGAAGCAAAGCCCAGGGGAATCTAACATCAAATCAGGCATACTAGATGTCTCCATGAGACAGTGCCGAGTGGGCTGTCATTCCAGAAAAGAAAGTTATTAACAAACACTTAGAACAATTTTTCTCAATTTGGTAGTTGTGACTATGGTTTGGATGACTGGAAGAAAAAGCATGACAAGAATAACCATGGACTTCCTTAGAGAGGTCGACTCAAGGACAGCAGGGTAACTACTTTCACAAGCCAAGAGGGCAGGATGAGGGGATTTCTCTAAGAACACACCAAGCAGTGGAGGGAATAACTCCAAAAGCCTTAATAAAGCTATGAATATTTTTTCTTCTCCTCTAAGTCCAGGAGCTACTTTCTATTTTTATGCTTTTTTTCCTTTTTGATTGACAAGAAAGGACAGCAAGGTAAAATCAGACTGTTTCTTTATTAAGTTGTCTGACTGCATTTCACAAAGCCCAGATTAGATAGGAAAATGCCTATATAGCCAATTTCTCTCCTTCAGTTATCTGTTGATTCCATCCTGTATATATAGATGTTCGACAAAAAGAAAAGAGATTTGGCTCACGTGTGTTCTTTCATCATAAACCCAAAATGGTACTAATTAGTGCCATTTCTCAATGAGACTATCAGGCAACATAGTTGTGTTACAAAAAACTTTTTTGATAAGATGGTTATTCAGAGACTAATTCACCTAATCTTAAATCTAATACTTCCATCCTTTATCCCAATTTTTATCCTTTAGGAAATGTAAAACAAAGGAAAAGCCCTGGAAAATATTTTCAAGTTGTCAAGTATCTATTTCTAGTGGGCTAAATGGTGCTGTCCCCCCGGAAAAGAGATGTCCACATCTTAATCCCTAGACCTGGTGACTATTACCCTATATAGGAAAAGAATTAATATTAATTTGTGTGGCAAAATATTTGCTTAAAGTTAAGATCTTGAGGCTTTCTCAGACTATATGAGTGGGCCCTAGCTACAACCACATATAAAAATACGTAGAGGGTACTTCAGATCCAACACATGGCAGAGATTCATACAGAAAAGAAGGCGACACAAATACAGAAGCAAAGAATGGAGTGATGTAGCCACAAGCCAAGGAATGCCAAGGCGTGCTGGCAGCCACCAGAAGCCAGAAGAGGTAGCAACAAATTCCCCCTGACATTTTCAGGAGAGTGTAGATCTGCCAATGGTAGTCTAAGCTATCTGCAAACTAAGGTTCCAGGAGAATTAATAACTATCTTTGTAACCTGTGCAAGGGAGAAGAAAAAAAAAACAGCTGAGCAGAATCAAATACTAGAGACCTCACCTCAAGCTTCACAAGCAAAATAAATGCAATCATGTAAGAATGATCTCATTATACCCCCTTGAACCAGCTATCCTAACTGAATCTGTGTCCACACTGTCTTCCCATTACAAAGGAAGAATTATCCCTCCTCTCTCTAAGGAAAACGCTCCCTCTGGGTGACAGACCCCAATACCTCATAATTTCTCAAGAAGTTCACTTCTGCAATTAGCTTCTTGCTTAGGTCTTCCCTTCTCCCTGTCTTCTGGATTGTTCACATTGCTGTTAAAACCTACCTTAATGTAGCCCTTCCTCAAAGTCAGTCCTGCCAACCAACCCTCTCTCTTTTTAGTTCTCCAAAGGGTTTGCCCGTCTCCTCGTTGTCCATTTCTTTGCCTCCAATTCCATAATGTACCCAGTGCTTCACTGACACAGCTCTAATTATAATCACAAATGTCCTCAGCTTATTTGACCTCTAAACAGCATTTGATAGAATTGATATTGTTGCTTGAAACAGTGTTCTCTTGAATTTATAACAACAGGCTTCCTACTACTTTCATGAGTCCGTCACTCATTTCCTTTGCTGTTTTTTCTTCTACAGGATTCAGCCCTGGATTCTTCTGATTTCTACCTACATCCTCTTCCTAGACTGTTTCTTCTAGTCCCATGGCTTTAGAAAATGTAAACACATTCTTGTATCTCAATCGTGAATCCTTAATCTGTCCCCGAATTCCACACTCAAATATCCAACTCTGTATTCAACATCTTCCCACAGCTATTTAATAATTACCTCACCCGTATCACGGCCAAAGAAAATTTCTGATTCTCCAGTCCACACTTTCTAGTCTACTTCTTTTTAATAAGTAGTACCAATACCTACTCAGGTCAGAAGTCTTATAAGCCATCCTTACATGCTGTCTTTCCTTCTATGCCATATCTAACCCATCTGCAAATCCCACAAGTTCTACTTTCAGTGTTTATCCTGAATCTGGCCACCCTTCATGACTTCATCTTCTCCCACTAAACTTCTGCCATAACCTTTAGACTAAAATCTATCTTTTTTTTTTTAGACTAAAATCTATCTTGTATCATTCTTTAATGAATATCCATGGAATCCAAATTAAAATAACGAATTTCTTAGCAAGATCTGGAAGGCTTTTCACGACCTGTACTTACTCTTTTGTCATTATCTCCCTTTGTTCATCTCAGTTCTTGCCCTTGAACTACGACAGCCCTGTTTTCCATCCTTTGTACAGCTCACCGTATGTCCAGTTTTGTTTCAGGCCACTGTCCTTACTCTTCTCTCAAGTAGGGAGTGTCTTCCCTAGATCGCCAGAGCAGGACTTCCTCTCACACACATATGCCATCCCCTCAGAGGAGTCCTTCCCGACCTCCTCCGCCAGCGTAGAGCCCCCTGCCCCATCACTAGCACATTTCCTTGTTTTATTTCCTTCATAGCATGTATCGGTATTTAAAATTATTCCATAAATTCATTTGCATGTTTACTATCTGAATTCTGCCCTTGCAATATCAGTTCCTTAAGGCAATGACTTTGAGTTTTTTCACTCTCAATTACCTGGTCTATAACAAGTACTTTGTAAATATTTATTGACTTATTGACTACAGCGCCCTCTGAAAATTCTTGTATTTCAGTCTCTTTTAGGCTTAGTAGTCCTTGAATATTTTATGCTAATTTTTATATTTTAATAATCTCCTTTAATTTGTGCCAGTCTTGAGTTTATCCTCTTTGCTGCCAGAAAGCCTTGATAAATTTGTTTAAATGATATTATATCCTGAATCTGAACATTAATCAAACACCCATGAGAACTGGGCTAAGTATGCAAAAATGCTTTCAGTGCTAGCATCACTTTCGCCTACCCTGACCTTGGTTTTCCTGATGCAGGCTTAAAATGTGACTTCCAAGTCCTATCTGAGGAGTTAAAAATGTGACTGCCATAGGTCTCCCTGCTTTCCGCTGCTGGATAATATGGATATGCTTCTATCCCAGAAGAAAAGATGACATTTTAGAGAACTGTAATTACTTTGCTGACTAGCTGAAGATGACAAATGTAAACCAGGCGCAAGAGTTTAATCGCTAAGTATAAGATGGCATGAAAATAGCTCAGGCCTGGGAGACAGAAACGCTGAATTTCAGTTCTGGGTCGATTTAGTCAATGACTTTGGCAGGGGGCTTAGCTTCCTTGAGGCTTTCTCCTCTGTAACATTGGCCCCAACTCTCTTTTCCATAGCTAATAATCTGTGATTATTTGTGTACCTGTCTCTTTTCTGTCCGTTCTATTTTAAATACTTTTTCCTCTCACTTTCCTAAGAGAGTTATTGCTCTGAAATAGCAGCTGGCTAAGTTTCGCTTGCGGTGCAATTCTGATCACACGCTGCTCCCCCAGCAGAGAAATGCGTGACGATTGATTTGCACCTTGCTGGTCAGATACATGCAACGCAAGTGGGATTTTATTGGGTTCGAGGCACTGAAGGATAACAGGCATTCAATTCCTTTCAGCTCAGAGGTGCTTTTGTTTGCTCGCTTAGTTTAATAAAAAAATACATTTGTTCAGGTGCTCAGTTATGAAGTGAAATGTAGCTCCACAAAACTAAACTGTGTGAAGTAAAATTCAAACTGTAAGCTGTTAGGATGACCCTCCCCAGATGCCAAAATGGCCGTGGCTGGTTTCTCACAAAGCCCCTTCCCCCGTCTCTATGCCAGAATCTCCCGCGGAAACAACGGCCCCTCCCCCTGACTAGAGTCCCCAATTAGGTCCGTCGCGCCAATTCACCCAGGGGTGTTACCTACCACCCAATCACCCCGTGCAGAAAGGACCAATCCTAAACGTGCACTTTTCAAACCCCAACGTCACGAAAGGGGGGGGGCGGCTAAGGGATAAAAGGCCACTCTCACTCGAGTGGGGGGGGGAATCTGTAACACTTTAATAAAGCATTCTCCCAGGGCGAGCGTAGGCAGCCTTTTCCCTTCTCCCTCCCTCCGCGTAAACCTAACATAAGCAATATACTCGGTACATTTAGACTGAGCAAGCCAACTTCTTCCGGAGGTTTTCAAAGGAGAGAGAAGTACACATTTCTGATGTTGGTCCATGAATGTATTCATCAACATACACCTATTTGAACTGATCTCACGGTAACTGCACATTAAGTTTAAGCCCCCTACAGTAAATTTCTGGGTAGCAAGGTTTTAATAGGCAGATATCTATGTTGTTTTTATTGTCATTGATCCCTTTCTGCAGTTTGCCTACACCCCATGAAAAGAAGGAATGAGCTCCAGGAGACAATAGCCAGAAGCAAGTCACTCCCTGGATGCCTCAAACTTACCCTGAGCCCTGTAGACAACCACACAACTTAGAAAAATATCTCACCCCCACAAAAGTACGGAACTGCCTGTCGAGGTGATTAATGACTAGTAGTCTGTGCTGGTGGTTCTCAAAGTGTGATCCTCAGACCAGAGGCACATGCATCGCCTGGAAACTTTTGGGAAATGAAAATTCCCGTGCATCAATCCGTGGGCCATAAACAGAAATTGAGGGTTGTACCAAGCAATTATATTTTAACAAGCCATCCAAGTGACTCTGATACACATTCAGTTTGAAGAAATATTCCTCCAACAGTGATGCTATCTACAAAAATAAAAGTGGATTCTTCTTCTCCATGAGCAGATACCCACACTTTGTAGACAACAGACCCAAGCTCTGCTTAGTAAAGCAGATCCAGAAAGATACAAGAGAGCTGAGTGCTGATTTTCATTGTTCCATACATGTTTTTGCAGAACTCTTCCCACTGCCATTCCAACAACTACCTGCTAAGCCCCCAGGATGCGGCAAGCACAACGGGAGATAATGATAGAAAAGGCAGATAATGTCTCCTCCCTCACACAACTTTTAATGTGATGAGAAAGATAGATGTTAAGCCCAAAATTATATCCTCAATTATTTAAATACAGTTCTGAATTGTATAATTAAAGAGAAAAAAAGCTGCAATGAAACCATAAAATTCCTGGATTTCCCTAAATCTAATCTTATCTAGCATGTTAGGAAAGACTTCCCAAATAAAGGCAAACAAGCAGGGAGTTTATGGAACATATACTCATAGATGGGGCTTTTAGAAGGTGACTAATTATGGGATTTATAGCTGACTTGCTGTTAGGAGGTGAGGTCTGGTGGGAAAAGCTGGAGCTCCAGGGGCGTGGAGACCCAACTCCCTCCCAAGGTCCTCCTTTTTCTCTCCACTTCCTCTCTGCTACGCCAGAGCAGCTTTCCTCTGCCAGGCCCCTGTGCCATGCCCTCCCTGCCTTAGAACCAGAAGACTACGGCCTGAGTCCTCTACCAACTGTGAGCCAAACTAACCACTCCTCCTTGAAGTGGTGGGTGTCAGGTATTTTGTGCCAGCTACGGTAAAAGTGACCAAGGCAGGAGTTATCACAGGGACAGGCGCTCCAGGTAGAGCAGCCTGCATGTGGGAAGCTGCAGCAGCTAAGGCGACCTTGTGAGTACATTCAAAGGACAGAAGAAGAAGCACAGTGAGATGGC